>JANZLX010019797.1:0-10432 GCA_025531955.1 Erythroxylum orinocense | reverse complement strand
AAGGTCTTGATTTTGGGAAGAAGCTAAGCATGATTTAAATAAATTTTGAGGTATTGATAGATTAATTATTCTATTTTTGTGGAATTAATTAGCATGTTAATGGGAGTTAATTGGTATGTTAATTTGACTAAGGCCATATGACATGGATTAAATTGAATTAAGGTGGTAACTTATGCATGAGGGCAAAATTGTAAGACCACTTAAGTTTTTAAGGTTACAAGGCTTATTAGTAAGGGCAATATGGACTTTTTAGCATCATTAGTGGTATAAGAAGATGGAGATGCACAAAAATTAGAAGAAAAAGACCAAAGAAAGGAGAGAAGGTAGGAAGAGTCGGTGGAGAGGAAGGAGAAAGAAGAAAGAAGAGCTAGGTTTTGATTTTTCATGGTCTTCAAAAGGGTTTTTCGAGTTACTCAAGAAGGGAAAAAAGAAGAGGAGGATGAGAGCCTTCTTTTGAGCCAAGAAACTCTTCTTTTGGTGAAGATTCAAGGTAAGTTTGATTTTTAAATCTTTGGATTTTTTGAGGGTTTTGGTTCAGATAGCTTAAGAATGGTATGTGTTTGAGTTTGCTAAGATCAATTTTGATTATTATGTTCTTAGGGTTCCCCAATTAAAATCACTATTTGATTTGGGGATTTTTGTCTTTCATGAAGGGGATTGAGGCAAGAGGAATCAAGAAAAGACAAGGGGAGGCATTTTGACCAAGGTTTTCAAGCAAGGAATTTCAAGGTGGGTTTCATGTTTATAATTTGAATAATGAGGCAATAGTATGTTTTCAAAAATCAAGATGATAAAATGTTTTCAAATTTATTATTTTAAATGATTTGAGAAATTGATACAATTGTTACTTTTATTGCTTGTGATTGATTTGAGAAATTTCTTTATGTTTGATGTATGAAATTTTGATGACGCATTGAGAATTGCTATGTGAATGTGGTTGATGAATTATGAATTGCTACATGAAAGGATTTTTGAAAAATTGCATGTTCAAGAAAAACAAGTTTATGAAATATTGACATTTTGGGCAAATCTGTTTTCAAGTCATGATTACATGTTATGTGGGTTTGGGGTAGTCCCTCAAAAATTGTTACGTGCACGTTGACCCAAGAATAGGCTTCTCCTCCCTGCCCACTAGTGGCACGGAGCTCCTTCAAGGACTCCTCAAGTTTACGGCTACACAGGACCATCATATGGGAATGTGTAGTGTGTCATGAATTTGAACCTACCCAAACCATTATGATGTGCTTATGTGTTATGATTTGTGAATAAGTTGAAAAATTCATGAATTGTGTTGTTTATGATTTTGATTAATTGACAAGAATTTTAATAAAAGTGAGTTTTATGATTCAAGAAACATTTGTATAACAATGAACTTTTTGAAAGGTTTTGCTTGTTATTTGTTATAAGAATGTTACCCACGAGCTTTTGAGCTCACCCCCTCTCTGTCCCCATGTCCAAGAATTGAGCAAGGGACCAAGTGAAAGAAAGTCAAGGCATTACTCTAGAATTTGCATGTTTGTCTTGTTTTGGAATAATTGATGTAAATACAAAGTTGTAATTGCAATTTGAGCAATTGAATGATGTAATTTGTAATTTTGTGAAATATTGTAATATGGCTTGGAAATGCCATTAGAGCTTGCAAACTCTTATATATATGATGTTAATGAAATATGGATTTGCGTATAGATATGAATTATGATTTGTGTATGATGTGGTGCGTTGAAATTAGATATAGTAATTGAATGAGGCTATCCACTTGGGTTAATGAATGACCTATTGTTATACATATATACAAGTGAGGCATTATGGAAAAGAACGATAGGAATATTATGAATCATGAGATGTTTTTGAATATGAGGAATTAAATGAATTGGGGTTAAAAGTTTGATGAATTTCAATTGGTAGTTGAATTGTTAATAATGATGTTGTAATTGAAGAAGTAAAGTTAGGAATGTTTTGTAAGCTTTAACACTGCTGAGATTGTGTTCAGGATTCAAGGGAAATTCTGGAAAAATCTGGGTATAATTAGTAAAAATGGTCTTCTTAGAAGTTGTAGAAGATCTTTTTATTTTTCAAACGCTCCAAAGGTTGTAAATTTTGGGTATCGGAGTTGAGGGATATGATTGTTACAAGTTATGATGTTCCATAGGAGTTGTGTTTGTGATAGCTTTGATGAATGATAGAAAATCTTGGTTTTGATGAACCAAATGAGTTGAGATTTGAGAATTTTGGAAAGATGAACTTGATGTTTGAGTTGTTATGAAGTGTTTAGGCTTTAGAATAAGTGAATTTGTGAAGTTTATAAGTGTATATGGTGTTAGGATAAAGGTTGGAACCTTTGGAGAGGCATTGGAGGACTTTGGGGGGCCCCAATGTTCGTTTAACGGACATTCTCGGGTCATTTTGGCCTCCTAAGCCCGATACGTGTCATGTTCGTTTCACGGACATTCACAGGACAAATTGTGATTTGTGATCAGTTTAGAGGCCGAATCGCATTTTGTTGTCTTCATAAAAGTTGTAGGCCTGGATGTCTTCTTTCTAATGGTCTAAACATGAACTCCATCCGACATCCAGATTGAAAGTTATGACAATCGCGCCAAGATAGGTTTGAATCGATTTAAGGTATGAACATGGTCTATTCGTTTGTGCATAACTCCCTCATCCGTCCTCCAAATGAAGTGATTCTTGAAGAAATAGCTTCCTAAGACATGTATCTTTTTCTTCATAATAATTTGTATCATTTAGAGTTGATTTGAGAAAATTTGCATTAAAGTAAGTGAGAGGTCAGGTAGGAGAGCATGATTAGGGTTTGAGCAAACTTGAGATTTTTAAGCATATCTTGAGCTATAGAACTCCGATTGAGTTGATCTTTGCTCCAAAAAAAACTAGAGACTTAGAGCTATGATTTATTTGAAGAAGTCAAATTGAAATTAAGATTTGAAGATTTCTAAATTCTGCTCACAAGCAGGAGAAATGAGTTCAAGCAAGGTGTCCTATTTGTATAGGCACACCATTGAGCAATTTGTGAGGAAAATTTTAGGATATTATGAGAATGAAGAAAAAAAATTTATGATGGCTAATGAGAGTTTAATGCAATAACCTTTTAAGGTAATATGCATGCTCAAGTTAAGTATGATGATATTCTCAAGAGTCGGAATGTCAGAGCAAGTGTTGGACTCTGGAATGAGTTGGGTTCTGAAAACAGGACCCAACAGATGACCTGATAGAGCAGCTTAATTCAGTCTCCCAACGAGGATCATTATACACATATATTAATGAGTTTGAGAGGGTGGCATTACAAATAGTTCATTTCCCGAAGATTGGTACATAAGTTGCTTCTTAGGTGGATTATGTGAGGAAATAAGGAGCAGGGTTTGACCTATGATCCTCTAACTCAAGCTTGACTCATCTACATCACACGGAAGATGGAGAGGGAATTAGTTAGGGAAGGGGTAATACGATTGAGAGAATGGAGTTAGTAGTTAGTGTGCAATTCAGTTGAGTTTAGGGAATTAGGGAAGGGTTAATCATCACCTACGAAGTCTATGGTCTTGATAGGTAAGCTTAATGAAATTCCTATTGTCATTGTGGTTGATAGCAGAGCTAGCCATAACTTTGTGTCCAGCAGGTTGGTTAAAGCTATGCTTATTACCATTACACCAACTTGAACATTCGGCGTTAGATTGGGAGATGTTGAACATTTGGAGTTAGATTGGGAGATGGACATCGATCCTTATCACATGGAATTTGCATGGAGATATAAAATAGAGCTAAATGGAGAAGACTTTAGTGTAAATGCCTATGTCTTTGACACTGGAAGGCCCGATTTAATCCTAGGTGTTGCATGGTTAGAAATATTAGGGGTGGTGAAAGTTGACTGGAAGAAGATGTATATGCCATTTGAATGAAAGGGGATAGAGATCACCTTGCAGGAAATTAACATGCAAGCCTCTTCTCCTTATGCTTTACAACAGATTTTAAAACATCAGGAATTGGAAATAGAGGGGTTGTTGTGGTCTATGAGAATCGATGGGTCCTTATCTAAAGAGATGGGAACCTTGGATGCAGGTCAATAAGAGGAGTTGTGGGCTATCCTATTCAAGTTTCAGTTAATTTTTTAAGAAACAAGGGAGCTACCACCTAGAAGGGCTCATGACCATGTAATTAACTTGAAGGAGGGGGTAGAACCTGTGAATATTCATCCATATAGACGGACACAGACCATCACAAGGATAAGATTGAGAGGCAAATTCAAAATTTATTGGAAATTAAAGTTATCAGGCCTAGTATCAGCCCTTTTTCAAGTCCTGTTATCTTTATCAAGTAGAAAGACAGGTCATAGAGGATGTGCATTGACTACTGGGCTTTAATAAGCTCACAGTGCCCACAAGTTCCGAATTCCAATAGTGGATGAGTTGATGGAGGAATTACATAGAGCTAGATACTTTTCCAAGGTTGATTTAAGATCGAGTTTTCATCAAATCAGGGTCAGGAGGAGGACGTTTATAAAACGGGGTTCCAAACTCACGAGAGGCATTATGAGTATCTAATGATTCCCTTTGGTCTCATTAATGCACCGGCTATATTCCAATCCACCATGAACTCAATTTTTAAACCTCTATTATGAAAGTTTGTTTTAGTTTTCTTTCATGATATTCTGGTTTATAGTTCAAATTGGGGTTAGCATTTGGAGTATTTGGCTTGTGTGTCAAAATTTTTATTGGACAGTCAGCTGTTGGCTAATTAGAGGAAGTGCATTTTCAGACAGCAATTTGGGGAGTACCTAAGCCACATTATCTTATGTGAAGGGGTAGAAATGGACCCATCAAAGATCAAAAGTATTTTGGAGTGGCCTATTCCTAATAATATAAAGGGGGGTAAGAGGATTCCTTGGACTCACTGGGTATTATCAAAAATTTGTCAAAGATTACAGTAAAATTGTCAAACCTCTCACTGAACTCACAAAGAAAGATGGTTTCATCTGGGGAAGGGAGTCCTAAGAAACTTTTGAAGAATTGATGAAGAGGATGGCTTCATCACTAGTCCTAAATTTAATTGACTTCCGCAAAGATTTTTTCCTCAAATGTGATGCCTCGAGAAGAGCTTGGGCGCTGTCCTAATTCAAGAGGGTCACCCACTAGCCTATTTCAGCAAGGCTTTGGCTGAATCAACGTATTCTAAATCAGTTTATGAGAAAGAAGTGATGGCAGTAGTAATGGCCATTCAACATTGGAAACACTTTTTAACAGGAAGGCATTTCAAGGTTTATACCGACCATAAGATCTTGAAGCAATTATTGGACCAGTGGATTCCCTCTATAGATCAACAATATTGGCAAGCTAAATTGTTGGGTCTGGATTTTGAAGTGACCTATAAACCTGAAAATCAAAATGGGGAAGCAGATGCTCTATCAAGGGTTGAAGATGGTAGGTTATTATTTTTAGCAATTTCCGGTCCATTTTGGCTTGATATGGATATAATACGAAGAGAGCTCAAGGAGGATATCAATCTAAACTCACTTATGACAACACTCCATCAAAACCCCAATTCTAAACCTGATTACCACTTAAGGGACGACCTATTATTGTACAAAAATAGAATAGTCCTTTTAGCCACTTCAGTGTTAATTCCTTAGTTTCTGCATGAGTACCATGCCTCACCCTCAGGGGGCACTCTGGTTTCCTTAAGACCTACAAGAGGTTAGTTTGCGGATTGTTTTGGCTAGGAATGAAGTCCTCAATTCAGAAGTATGTGCGTGAATGTGTCACTTGCCAGAAGAATAAATATATGGCAACATCTCTCGCTGGACTTTTACAATCCCTACCTATACCTCAACTAATTTGGGATGAAGTCTCTATGGACTTTATTACAGGACTTCCTAAATCTCATGGTTTTAAAGTTATATTGGTGGTAATGGATCGTTTATTAAAGTATGCCCATTTCTTACTCCTTAAGAATCCATTCACTGCTAAAATAATGGCTGAAACATTCATTTGTGAGGTAATGAGACTGTATGGTATTCCTAGCTCCATATTAAATGATGGAGGCCCACTTTTCACTAGTAATTTCTGGAATGATTTTTTTAAAGTACAACGAGCAACATTGAATATGAGTTCCTCTTATCGCTTGCAAATGGATGGACAAATAGAAGTGGTTAATAAGTGTCTAGAAACCTATCTACGTTGCTTCACTTTCGAACAACCTAAAATCTGGTCTTATTTGTTAGCTTGGGCTGAATATTGGTATAACACTAGCTACCATGTTTCGTCTGAGAGGACTTCCTTTGAAGTCGTCTATGGTCGCTTTGTACCTAACTTGTTGTAGTTTTCTCAAGGGGAAACTCAAATGGAATTAGTGGCACTAGCCTTAGTTGATAGAGATGAAACCCTACGCCAACTAAAACACAACCTATGGTGAGCACAGTTTATGATGAAGAAATTTGCCGACATTCACAGAAGGGAGGTACATTTTCAGGTGGAAGACTTGGTCTTTGTTAAAATAAGACCACATTGGTAGCCCACTATTGTAAGAAGTATATGTCCTAAGCTTTTGACATGATATTATGGACCTTTCAAGATCATTAGAAAGGTGGGACAGGTTGTCTATAAACTAAAGTTCCCTACTTCGTCCAAAGTCCACCTGATTTTTTATATTTGCTAGCTAATGAAGGCAGTGGGTGACCATTCTATCGAGCACAATCTACCTCAAGGGTTGGAGATGGACCACGAGGACTTGGCTGAACCAAAAGCAATCTTAGACTCATACATGTTTAAGTCTAAAGGTAGAAGTAGTCTCTAGTGGCTTGTTCGATGGTAAGACAAACTAACAGAAGAACCAACTTGGGAGGATGCAGAATTCATCAAAGGGCAGTTTCCTTCGATTCACCTTGAGGACAAGGTGCTTATTGAGGAGGAGGGAATTGTTAGTAATCAGCCCATAGTTCAGCAGCCTAAGCCCATCCAAATTTACATTCGTAGTGGTAAGATGGGGAAGGGAACAATTGCCACATAGGCAGGTTATTAGGAGTTAGTTATAGAAAGAGATTGTGTTATGGATTGTAGGGTACAACATACAGATGGAACCTAGGGGAGAGAGGTGTGATTCATTCATTGGGATCATAGACATTATATTGGCCTGGAAACTATTTCCAAGAGGTAGCCTACTACTATAACTCTACTATATACATAAATAATGCAATCTCTATAGTTCTCCCTATCAATAACCCTCAATATCAATCTTCTCCTCAAATTTGGATGTCATGTTTCTTGACGGTCCAGATGGAATCAACCTAATATAAAAACAAGAATCAACCAAATATAAAAAAATAATAATTTTATACTATTTTTAAAATTTAAATCTATAACTTAATTATAAACATATAGTGTTTCTTGTATTTTCACTTACAGATTATTAACAATTGTGATGTTAGTTCTCCTATTAGGTCCCTCAGCTCCACGGTAATGACCGCCTTCTCCATCCACATCATTTCCCTTTGATATCTCTGTCGCTATAGGGGTAATCGATGATGTAGGGGTGGTGGATGGTGTAACAATAGGTATGGAAGGTGATGCCTCATTTGCAAGTGTAGTAACTGGAGGGGGAGAAAGTGATTTAGTTCCAGCTACAAAATCTGATGCTTCACCTAAATAGTAAATGGTTTTGAATCATTGTCTGAACCTTGGTCGCATTATATACTGTTTTCTTTTTGGTGGCATATTTCAACCTGAAATTCAAAATTGATTTATTTTTCTAGAAATATGACAATTTGAATTCAATATTTTACACAATAAATTGAAAAGGAAATAATTGATTTGTTAAATATAATATTCAATTACAAATACAAATTAATCGTTATCATCACTTAATTGCAAATAAAAATCATCTTCTTTTTCTAAAGAATTAAAATCAAACTCAGGCTCTTTTTTAGAGCTCTGGCTCTCTTCATCCTCTCCAGATGGAATTGCAACATATTCATTGGATGGATCGTTCAAAGATTTATTATCGTCATATGTGACAGATGCATTTATTTCATAAACATCTTTCTGAAACACTTCACTTTCAATTCTTTATTCTCCTTTTCTAAACGTCTCTAGGTTTGACTTTACAAACGGCCAACTAATATGACTTATCTCATTATAAGTTGAGAAAAGGGACATAATACACTTGAATCGCTTGCATTGCCAACATGAAAGGTTTAAATTGTCTAAATCTTCTTCACTTGTTAATTTGAACTAGATTGTATCGACTATGCACTTTTGTACCAACATTGGAGTTAGATCAAACTAGTCACACTTAAATATCACACTTCACTTTGTTGGCAATACAGGGTACCCAATTTTGAGTATCTTAATAATTTTACCATAGTATTCCATCAATTCTCCCTGTATGCAAACTCCACTATTTATTGTTGCCATGCTATGACCATAATATTCTATATGATATTTGTATCTAATAACAAAATACACCGGATACGATTTAACAATGAGCAAAGGCCCCTGTGCAAGATCACAGATTAACATGTTCTCTATTAGATTTTCTAAGGCCTAAACAAAAGAAATTATATTAAACAGTATAATGTCATTTGAACACTTAAATCTTATAATTCAAACATTTCAATATTTATAAGTGAAAACTTACATATTTCTCGAACAATCGAGGAAAGTACCTTCCAACTTCTTTATCGATATTAGCCTGTGTTTTTTCGAGCATTAGCTCGTGTAACAATTCCTCGTATAATCTAAAAACATTATTATGTATTTTAGTTATGAATAACACTAAATTTCAAAAAACAAATAATCAATTTCGACTTATTGCACGAAATGTTGAACCTCTTGACAGTTTAATAAAATGTAACTATGGGCAGCCTCAATTTCTTCCTCTGTTAACATTCTTCTTGTTGAATGTCCATATGTTTGTTAGGATATGTGAAAATGGATAAATTACCATCAACATCACTCGTTCCTCCCCCATTGTTATTACACGAAACTTTTCTTTCTCTTGTGTGTGAATATGCAGCTCAAAATAATGTGAACAAATTGTACTAGCTTGCTTTATTGGCCCCTGAAATTTTTTATTTGATTAAGCATGATTAGAATAATTTTTGGGTCTTGATAGATTAATGTATGTTGGAGCAAATTAGCATGTTAATGTTAATGGGATTTTGTAACATTGGTGAATTGAATTAAAGTTAAAGTGATAAGTTGCATAAGGGGGCATTATGGGAAGAACACTTAAGCATTTAAGTTGCAAGGCTAATAAGTAAGGGTAAGTTGGACATTTTAGCATCACTAAGGGTTTAAAAGGAAAGAGAAATGGGCGTCTTATAATTAGAAGAACAAAAAACGAAAATAGAGAGAAAAGAGGGAGAGAGAGTGTCGTATGAAGAGAAAAGGAAGGAGAAAAAGAAGATCAAGCTAGGGTTTCTTCATTTTCTTGGTATTCAATAAGGTTTTTGAAGTTGATTCAAGAAGGAAAAAAAGAGAGGAAGGTTAAAGCTTCCATTAGAGCCAAGAAATCCTTTGGTTGGTGGAGATTCAAGGTAAGTTATGCTTTAAATAATTGGATTTTTGGAAGGGTGCTGGTTCATAGAGCTTAGGAAATGTATGAGTTTAAGTATTCTAGGGTCAATTTTATAAGTATATTTCTTTGGGTTGTCCAATTTGGATTCCTTGTGATTTGGGGAATTTTTGTTTTTGTTAAGGGAGGCAAGAGGGACAAGAGGAGGGACCTCTTTGAATAAGTTTTCAAGCAAGGAAATTAAGGTGGGTGACATTTTTATAATTAAGTTAATAAGCTACTACATTTTCTTCAATAAATGTAATTAATTGATTTTCCAACTACCTTATAAAAGTGTGTTTATTGATCTTTAAATGCTTGAGAAGGTGCTACATGCTTAGAATGGTCTTGTGTGGCCGTGAATAGAACTTACTATCGCAATCCCATATGATGGTTTTGCGTAACCGTGAACCTAAGGGAGTCTCATGCTCCTCTTCCTTTTATCCTTCATGAATAAACTTCATAATCCCTCATGAAAGTTTAGAAAAATCAAAACCCTAACTCTTTCTTTCTTCTTTCTATCTTCTCTTCTCCGAACTCTCCCCTTTCTTCTCTCTTTTCTTTGTTCTTTTCTTCCCAATTTCATGCTTTTTCGTGCTTCCCTGTAACATCCCGCCCCCATATAAAGGGTTAAGACCCGAAATTTCAGTACAAGCGAGCTTAAAGAAAAACTAAGACAATGCATTTTCTTGTTCATGCATCATGTTAGCATATATGCATCTAAATATGGAATGTTTATATATAAAAAGTGGTACATGTATTCATTGACAATTACCGGGTATAATTGATATTAAATATGATTTATGGAAAATGAGCAGTAGAAAGAGTGATTTTGGTATGAGTTATGATAAGGAAAGATTTAGAAACAAGAGTGGTA
>JANZLX010019609.1:0-10442 GCA_025531955.1 Erythroxylum orinocense | reverse complement strand
GCCCTTCAGGGAGGTCAACCAAGTCCCATACTTGATTTGAGCTTAAAGAAGTCATTTCTTCTGTCATTGCTTTCATCGATTATTTTTTAACAGGTCTAGTAAGAGCCTCATTACATTCCTTGGCTCTTCTTCCTATTGCAGAACAATTATATTAATCTCTCCTTCAATCTCAAAACGACATTGGGGAATTATTCCTCGATTACTTCTTCTTAACCGAGGTTCATCATAAACAAATTCATGATTGATATGATTGCTCCCACTCGGATCAGTCATCATAGAGAAACTTTCTGTGGAATTGCTCTCACTTGGTTGAAGTTCCTCATCTTGATTCTTCATAATAGAATCATTCTGATCAAGAAACTTATATAACAATAGGTCTTTACCTATTTCACCTTGCTTGGGAAAATTATTCTCTAAGAATGTTACATCTCGTGATTCAAATTCAGTTACACCTCCATTACCTTGTTCATTAATGAATACGTATCCTCTTGAATGTTCTGAGTATCTAATAAAAATACTTTTTCTCTTTCTTGGGCCTAATTTCTCATGTTTGTGAGAGAGGTCATGAACATAAGGTGTACACCCCTAAGGTCTGAGACCTGACACATCAGGTTTCCTACCAGTCAACAACTCATATGGTGTGCTAGTAACTGATTTCTTGGGCACACGATTAAGTACATAGGTGGTTGGTAGCAATGCATCACCCCAAAAAGTGATTGGTAAATTTGCTTGGACCATCATGGACCTAATCATTTCTAATAGCATCCTATTTCATCTTTTAGCGACGCCATTTTGTTGTAAGGTTCTAAGAATTGTTAATTGCCTTTCTATTCCTTTTTCATCATATAAAGCCTTGAACTTTTCTGACAAGTATTCTTGTCCACGATCACTTCGTAATGCTTTTATTTTCTTATCTAATTGATTCTCAACCAAGTTCAAGTATTTTATGAAATAATCGTATGCTTTCGATTTATGAGAAATCAAATAAACATGAACATACCGAGTATAGTCATCTATGAAAGTGATGAAATAAATAGTCCCACATCTAGCCCTTACATTCATTAGACCACAGATATCAGAATGAATTAATTGCAATGGATATAAAGCTCGTGTTCTCTTTCCAAATGGCTTTCTTGCCATTTTACTAGCTAAACAATGCTCACATATCGGTAGATCTACTAGACTTAGATTACCTAAAAGCCTTTCTTTAGCTAATCGACTAATTCGATTTTGACTAATATGACATAGTCTAGCATGCCACAAAGTTGCATCATTGTTGGAATTACTAGATGTAAATAATGAATAACTAATATTATTATTTTCCTTTAATACATCCAGTACAATAAAACCATCCAATAAAAAACCATGACCATAATTAATAGATCCAAGATACAAATCCATTCCACCACTGTGGAAATTTATATTAAAACTAAGTCTAACCAACATTAACACACATAAGAGATCCCTACAAATCTATAGACCAAATAATACTTCATGTAGGATGAGAGGTCGTCCTCCACGCATGTCCAATATACATGTGCCAATTCTTTGTACAACAACTTTGGAATTGTCACCTACATAAAGCAGTCGACTACCATGTGGGAGTTTACGAAACTCATCAAAGGCATCTCTGTCCTTTGCTACATGGTTAGTTACTTCTGAGTCTGCAATCCACAAAGGATGTGATTTAGTTAGAAAAATAGAACACGAAACATTCACAGAATAAATGTTTGTACTATAAAGTTGTACCTTCTTAGGCTCAGTACATTCTCGAGCAAAGTGGTCCTTATTACCACAATTATAGCACTTCACATGTTTCATGTTCTTCTTTTTGAAGGGATGTTTTTCTTTTCCACGTTGGTTCCATTTTGCCTTTTTGGATTCCTGATGAGAGTGGTTGAATTTCTTATTGTTCTTCCACTTATATCCACCATGATGCTTACGTTTCTTGTTCATAGCTCCATATGAGCTAGAACTAACTGCATATGCCTTAGTAGACATCTTTGAGGCTTCAAGACGCTCTTCCTCCAAGATGAGACGCCTTATAGCATCTTCCATTGTCTTGGTATTTTCATTCTGAGTTAGGTGCATCTTCATATCTAAGGTAGTAAACGAATTACAGCTTGCACTTGTTGTTCATCAGAAAGCTCATGACTAACATCACGTAATTCACTTACCATGTTGGACATTTTTCTTAGATGTTTTTGCATTGTATCATTTGGGCGCTTCTTATAAGTATCAAACTTAATTGTAAGGGACCTCACTTTGGTCACTGAAGCACCTATAAAATGAGCAGCCAATGCGGACCACATGTCCTTTGCATTTTCAAATTTACGAAACTCACGAATGATATCATTATCCATGCTCCTCATCAACGTAATGCGAGCTAAAGAGATCTTCTTCTTCCATAATTCATATGCATCATGGTCCCTTCTATGTTGGGCTGTAGTGCTCTCCTCAAGAACGTCCATGGTTAGGTTTAATAGTTCAAGAGCCTCTTGCTCTTCCAGTACATATTGGATTTTCATACTCTAGATTTTATAATTGTCACCAATGAGTTTCTTACCCCTATTGAGTTCAGTAACAATATTTTTCGAAATAGTAGCCATTTTGGAATGCTAAGTTTCTATAATAAGAAAGAAATATATATACACGTTAATGTCACATTAATCGTTCATAGAGTAAATAGTTCGATTACAATTGCTTATGAAATTAAAAGTCCACAAATGTGTTTAATCATTATTCATACAACAATCGAATCCTAATTACTTTACTCTAGATGAATTCCTATACAAAATTCATGTAAACATATTACATAAATATTAAGACTTTGTTCTTATAAAACAACATATTATATTACATGCGATGCAATCTACTAACAATCTATAGGTAACGAACCATACGCGAAAATGAGTGCACAAGTTTGCGTGACACAGTTCGTGAAGCTCGATGTACAATAGCTCTTACTATTTCCATTGGAAGACCTAAAGGATATAAAGTCCTAACCAATTCTCTTATATTCATTTCTTTAATAAATGTCATCACTAACAAACTATAAGTCTTCTTATTAGACATAGTATTCCAGAGTATTTGTAACAGTTCGCCTTGAGGTTAAGGTAATGTCGCAAGCAAAGTCATGTACTTTACTTCAACATCTGCGTAAGCTAGGCAACCTTCAAAATATAACTCTTGCATCATGTTATTAACTGAAATAACATATTGTGTTAGACCGTCTCCAGGCATTAAACGCATGTTAACCAACTTTATATACATGCTGCTAATGCGTCTCTTTTGCGCCTCACATCGTATAAGTTTAGGTGTTCTCTTAATACTAGGCATTTTCCTAAAAAACAAATTTTCAAGAACCAGAAGAGTGCACAAAATAACAAATTATTTTTGTCTAACACATAGCAAACTTATGCTCGTATATGGAAATAATTTAATTTATTTTTTATCAACAATTTATTGAACTAATCAAATTATGATTTTAATATTTAATCAATTAGAAACTTATTTCTAATCTAAATTATAATTTAACTAATCAATTATCTTGGTTTAATAAATTAAAAACCCTTTCTAATTTTACTTCAACAAAAATAAACTTATTTATAAGTTTATTTTAACTAAACAAACTAGTTTGTTTTTATTTTAATTTGAAACTAATTTAACGAAATTATTAGTTTGGTTAAATTAGAAAACTTATTTATAATTCTTTATGTTACATTTAATTTAAACATCAATATATATATTAAGGTTTAGTCCAACCTTAATGTAGTTATTAAGGCCTAAGCCTTCAATCCTAATAATAATATACATATATTTATATACACACACATTATCTTATATATATATAAATATATGCATAAAGTCGTGGCATATGGACCACTGGATTTGAAAAAACAAAAGTTAGGGTGTTTTATTTTCTTCTTTTGAGGGCAAAAAAAAAAAAGAAGGAGCAAAAGTTACATTAAATATAATAAGACAAAAACAATAGCCATTTTCTCTCAATGCAAAACCACTTATTGCAACTCTCCTGAACAGCCACGCGCCTCTGAAGATTCTTCCTGCAGTGTAGTTTTTTTTTTTTCATTTCTTCTCTCGTTACTGCTATCTAATAACAGTGTGGAAACTATAATAAAAAAAAAACTTTGGCTTTTTATAGAGAGAAGAAACTACTCTCAACGTAACGTTTTTGTGTTGAATCCCATGCATAATAATAATAAAAAAACAAAAAATCAGAAAACACTCTATTTTTGTTCTTCACGTTTTCGTAAGAACTCTGTTTCACTGTAGAAGACCATGCATTGTCACTGTTGAAGACTTTTTAACACTCATTTTCCCGACAATCAAGGCAGATGAGAAAAAAAATGAAACACGACATATGTTAATGCAACAAAACCAGAAACGCAGCAAAACTTAAAACGCAAAACATATGATATAGTAAGGAAAAAATATATCGCAAACATTAAGATGTTAACAAAATTGCATATCATTATTCACAAATTATAACAGTTAAATTTTAAATTTACGCATGCATATAACATAAACAAAAATTTAAGCTGTTATGATACTAATATTAGAAAATAAATATGATAAAACACAATTATAAAAATTATGTCAAATAAAATCTATTCATATGTATATAAAACAAAAAATCACTTACTTAAATTCTTATTGTAATTCCACCTATTAAAGAACTTTTTGTTACCAATTTAATTTACTACACAAATCTCTTTGTTTCTACTCTATCAAGCAACTTAAAATATACACATCACGATGTATATCTTCACGTTTTCACGTTTTGTTTTTATAGCCTCAGTATAACTACCATCATATAATTACCTTTTGTAGTTGATTCAAGAGGATTGACTACTACACCCTTCACGGGTGTATATAAGTCATCACTCATCAGTCATCATCTCTTCAACCTATATCCGGCCTCTGTCAAGACCTCCTTATTGTTTTCTACCGAAAAATTAGAATCTTAATGGTTGGGTCGGTTGTATTAAGCTCAGAACTCATCTTCAAATCACCACGGTCCATCCAGCCCATCAAGTATTAGACTCCCATGCAAACACAATGATCTACGTAAAGACCTAAACCTATCGGTAATTCCAGATATATAAGGTACTATTCTACCTTAATACAGGTACGAGATCACAACCCTAGTCTCTTCTCTATTCTCAGCAACCGAAACTCTCTCAAAATACTAACTTGAGCGTCGGAGGAGCCTTCCGAGAACCAACCTCTAGCGAGCCATTATTTGTTTTGCAGGTATTCAACAGCCAAAGCCATACATAATTATGGACTCAAACAATGATGTTCAGTCCCAACAAAATCCGACTGAACCAGTTGCGTCTTTTTGGTTTAGGTAGCCTAAGTGGTGAGAGGCGTGGGTCTTGCACCAACAAAATCCTGAAGTCTTGGATTCAACACGTCCCTGCCACTCCAACCACAAAAAGTGGTGAAACAAGGAGCACTCACCTAGAGGTCAAAGGAGACAAAATCCAATAATACGGGCTCACCCAAACCACCTAATAATATGATGAATCTTTTTTACTCATCTTCCAAAAAAGATCGTACCAGTTTGACCCTTCTCTAGACTGACTTAAAAGGGGTCCTTTCTCATCTAGATATAAATGGGATTCTTTAATTGGTTTAAAGACCATACGGGTTTAAGTCCCAGCTCCTATAATTATGGTCTTATCATTCACATATTGGCTTGGTTTAAAGGATTCACACAGGGTATGAAATCCTTCATTGAATTGGTTTTGATTGTTAAAGATTGCTCATTACAAGAGGATGTGCTTCGAACTCTGGTTTCTTGTTGTGAAGATTGTAACTGGACCCTGTTGTTTTCAACATGTTAATTAAGGCTTATGTGAAAGTGCGTATAACTAAGGCGGCAGTGAAGACTCCTAGCTTGTCCTAAAGGTAATTGTCCAGCTAGTTAGCTTCCTCGAGAGTGAGGGAGGAGATGTCTGTGCCGATCTTCTCGGCTTCTCCAGTACAGAAACGACGGAGATTGAGCGAAGACAGCAAAGGTGGCGGTGAAAATAATTACATTATTTTCTTTTTTAAATTTATTAAATTATAAAAATAATTACAAGAAATTTTTTACACATGTAGCGAAATCATTAATTTGATGTTGTATGCCACCTCAACGACATTAACGAAGAATTTTAACATGAGGCTATATTTGCAACAAATTAAAATTTTAAAAATTTTAGTGTCATTTTTTTAAATTTCGATTAGTATCATAAAATTAAGTAAAGTTTGAATTTTTTAATTAATACTTGACATTATTAGAAATATTTAACAAACAAGGACCAATTTTCTACAATGTGGATGTCTAGAATTAGGATACTATAGTTATGCTTCGGATACATGTAAGTTTTCCTTATGACCACGACTCATAAAATTCTTACCGACTTGATGTTTGGTGATACCGTCTAACTCATTTCCGACCAGTAGACAAAAAGAGTTTTAAGCATTGGTGTCAGGAACAACAGTTATCCCTAGACCTTCAAGTGGGACGATATTTGTTGGGAAGGCATATGCGTAATGCATAATGCCTACAGAACCAGGGCTATGGCTTAGCTTCAAAAGACGTCCCTATTGGACAAATCAAGAGTTTTCAAAGCCCCAAAAGTTGTGCATCTACATTTGGAGCTAATGTGGGCTTAGCTCTTTCAAAATGAAAGTCAGTCATCGTTGGCCCAAGAACAAGACAGCTTCTTGTCCTTCCCGTTTGTTATCTAGGAACTTACATGTACTGAACTCTCTTGTATATATTGTCTAGGAGTATGTCCGTAACTTAAGAATCATCGAGTAATAAGAACACCTGGGTTTCATAAACGAGTCTAAATTTTTTGTCCAGTTTTATTCTATCTTATAAAATTTTAGTCATTTATTTTGCGGACCTCACGCGGATCCATGCAGGATTCACATAAATAAATAGCTGAGATTTATTGGATACAATAAGACACCATAATATTGGATAGAGGATTTAGACTCTCAAAAACCGAACATTTCAATTATAGATTGTTCACAGCAGTTTCACACTCATCACGACTCTTACAAATTAAAGCAGAATCAGGTAAGTAAATTAATAAAACAAATTTATCTATAGTCTTAAGACGTAAGAAGCATAGACACAGACACAGACACGGATACAACACAGACATGAAAGCATACCAATTTCTAAAATTTGGTGGATACGGATACGATATATATATATATATATATATATATATATATATATATATTAAAATTTAAAATGAAGAAAAATAATTCAAAATTTATAATATAATATATATTAATTAATGTATTTCAAGACTTTCAATATTTTGATAGTTCATACATATTTAATACTTTATAAGCTCCTCTAAAACAACATGAAACATATATTCCATTAACCAATATCCGAACGGTCTCTAGACGTGTCCAAGCTATATCTACTACGTGTCAATGGGTGTCCGACAGGCAGACAGAGCCCCATTTTGCCTTATCCGTCGTACATAGCTTAAGACCAAATAAATTTGCCCTAGGATATACGATCAAAGGTAGAACTTAACCGCCATGGATTCTAGCGGGAGGAGCTTGACTGGTAATCTGCCATGTGTTGTTTGAACTTGCACGTGTCCTCTTAAACGACACGTAATCCATCTCCTTCCTCTTTATGTAGATCATCACAAGCCAAACTCCAAAACCAATAGTAGCTTCCACTTCATCAGTGTCTGCAACGTTGAGTCGAAAAGGTTTTGTTATGGCAGTTCCAGGCTTAACAATCTTCTTATTGCTTTTGCTTGGCGTCTCTGTTCGTCCAGAGGCGTTGAGTGACGATGTCTCGCCCAGTTCGGAGCGTTCAATGGTGAAAAGAGATGATAGGAAGTCTTTAGCGGTGACAGAGTTCGGAGAGATATCAACCGTTGAAATCAGCAGTGGAACAAGAGGACCTTTCCATCTTCAGTTCATCACGTTGGACCCCAACTCCTTGTTCCTTCCCGTACTCCTCCATGCAGACATGGTTTTCTATGTTCACACAGGTAACCTTGGTCAATTAACGAAATCTCAGATTTTCTGTGATTTTAATTTTACATATTTAACTGGCTAGTTGGCTGAAATATGAAAAATCAGTGTTTATTATCCAAACTGACGTATCAGGATTATGTTTTGATGAAGATGGTTGCTTTGAATAAGTTTTAAGGTTTAGTTTGTTCGTTATCCAAAAATGAATTATCAGGTTCTGTGTTTTGTTCTAGATGGTTTCTTTAAACAAGTTTGAGTGATGACCAGGAACTGGAAAGTTGAGCTGGGCTGATGCTGGAAAAGAAATGAAGAGGGTGAATCTGAGGAGAGGTGATGTCTACAGATTGCAGCCTGGCTCAGTTTTCTTTCTGCAAAGCAACCTAGAAACTCAGCGAGAGAAGCTAAGGGTTTATGCTATATTCTCTAATACAGATGAGAATGTATACGTATGAGAATCTTTAAAACCTTATCTTTTTAGTTGCTTGAACTGATTTCACGAGAATATTGTTTAGTTAATTGGTGAATTTGAGGTCACTACTATAGGAGCCATCGGTTGGAGCATATTCTAGCATCAGTGACATGATCCTTGGGTTTGACAAGAAGCTTCTGCAATCAGCTTTTAAGGTTTAGATGCTATCTAGATTTTGTCGAATATTAGTTATGAAAATTTTCAGTCAAAGACATGCTTCAAATTGGTGACTGTTAGGTCTCTGAAGATGTAATGGAAGAATTAGCAAGTGCAGCGAGACCTGAAGGCGTAGTGCACGCAGCAGCGGCAGCTAAGAAGAAATCAATATTCTGGGAATTAGGATCTCGATTACTGCAAGCTCTTGCAGTTAGTAGCAAGTCCTACAATGGGAAAAGCAAGACAGCCATGACATTCAACATGAAAGATGCTGAACCAGATTTTGAGAATTGTAATGGAAAGAGTCTGATAGTAGACAATGCTAACTTAAAACTACTAAGAGGCTCCAATATTGGTGTTTTAATGGTGAACTTGACAAAGGTAAAAATCTGTCTTGCATTCATTGTTCATGTAGTCAGTTCAAAGCTGCTGGTGAGACTCAAGAAGTTCTTCCAACTTAGTCATCAGAAGTTATTACAGAACATAGTGACAGCCCAATTTGTGGACTTTAATTTCAGGGGTCGATGATGGGACCACATTGGAATCCAATGGCTACTGAGATAGCCATTGTGCTACATGGGCAAGGGATGGTTCGGATTGTTTGTGCTAGCAATGCAAAGGACTCGGAGTGCAAAAGTACGAGGTTTAAAGTGAAGGAAGGAGATGTTTTCCTGGTTCCCAGGTTCCATCCTATGGCTCAGATGTCTTTCAACAATGATTCTTTCATCTTCATGGGGTTCACTACAACAACAAGGAAGAACTACCCACAATTTCTGGCAGGGAAGCGATCAGTTCTTCAAACTTTGAACAAAGACATACTGGCTGTGTCCTTCAATGTCAGCAACACTACAATTGATCATATTGTGAGTGCTCAGACAGAGTCAATCATATTGGACTGCACTTCATGCGCTGAGGAAGAGGAGATCATAATGCAGAAGGAAATTGAAAGGAAAAAAGAGGAGGAAGCCAGAAAGAGAGAAGAAGAGAGAAAGAGGGAGGAGGAGGAATCTCGAAAGAGAGAAGAAGAGAGAAAGAGGGAGGAGGAGGAAGCTCGAAAGAAAGAAGAAGAAGAAAGGGAAAGAGAAGAAGAGGAAGCTAGAAAGAGAGAAGAGGAAGAAGCTCGAAGAAGAGAAGAAGAAGAGAGGGAAAGAGAAGAAGAAGAAGCTCGAAAAAGAGAAGAGGAGGAAGCTCGAAGAAGAAAAAAAGAGAGGGAAAGAGAAGAAGCAAAAAAAAAGCAACAAAAGGAAAGAAAGAGAAGAGAAGCAGAAGCAAAGAGAGAGGAAGAGGAAGCAAGGAGACAAGAAGAAGAAAGGCAGAGGAGGCAGGGGGAAGAAGAAGAAGCAAGAAAGGAAAGAGAAGAGAAACCGACAAGAGAGAAGAGTGAGAGAGAAGAATCAGAAGAGGGTCAGAAAGAAGAAACCAGAGAAGAAGAAGCAGGGCAGGGAGGAGGTGAGGGTGGTGAAGGAAGGAGATTTTTGCGAAAAGTTGGGTTATTTTAGTTGTTCTCAAGTTTCCGGTTCCTGCCAATAAAATTTGATGCTTACTTAGCCATCGTTCTTTCTGTTCAATCAGACTTTTCTATGAGGTTTTTTTTAATTGAATTCAATAGTTTCTTATGCATAATTTCTTTGCTGTCTTTTCAATACATTATGATTAATTGTGTAACACCCATATACCCCCTGGGAGGATACATGGATGCCACCCAAGACTGAACAAACAAAACCAAACATCACACTGATATTTATCTTGTTTAGAATCTCAAACACACATAAATATATTACATATC
>JANZLX010019452.1:0-10450 GCA_025531955.1 Erythroxylum orinocense | reverse complement strand
GAAAAGAGAAATTTTCATATATATATTTTATAATATATATATATATATATATATATATATACACGTCGTGTAATTTTCATATATATTTTTTATAGTATATATATATATACGCCGTATCCGTGTCCACCAAATTTTAAAAATTGGTGTGTCCCCGTGTCCGTGTCCGTGTCCGTGTCGTATCCCGTGTCCGTGTCCGTATCTGTGCTTCTTAGTTTATATGTTATTCTTGGAGGTTGAGAGATGTAGAGTTGTGTTAGAGAAAATTAGCAAAAAAAATGCAGGTGGAGGACATTTGACAAAGAAGAAACACCCAGCAGAAGACAACAGGAGCAACGCAGCAGGTGGATAACCAACCAAGCAAAACGACGCGGCGTAATGAAGCTACCTTTATACCTTATCAATTAGATGTTAACCTATATCCTTCCTCATCTCATTTGCCTAAAATTGGCATAATAAAGGCCAACATTTTCAGATGTAGCCATATACATCATATTTGAATTCAAGCTCTAAAATGTGATTCCCAATTGACCAATTGACTGGACGCATATATATAAAATCCCAAAAGCTTCGATGTATGTCGATATTTGTGATAACATAGCAAACTCTTAAGATATAATTATAACTTCGCCATTGGTAATTACACCTGGGTGTTTATGTCATACGCTAAATGTCACCATATACCTATAGAAGTGGAATTCTTTCTTATTTTAGTTAGTGCAATCTGTTTGTTAGGTTCTTTTGCTGCCAATTTCTTTAGGACAGCCATTAAGTTAAGTGTGAAACCCAAAAAAAAAAAAAAAGTCTATATTTTACACGTTTATAAAGGCTAGATTAGTTTGTAATTTAGCACTTCTATGGCATATTTTTAATGAAATTGTACAATATTTTTCTATATTTAGTTTGATGTCTTGTAAGTGATTATTTGAGACAAATCTCAAATATTAGTGTATTGTTCTCCATATTTGTACAATCAAGAAAATATTAAAGTCTATTAGAAGTTTAAAAGATGGACAAGAAATTAGTAGAAGGCATTAGAGATCAATTCAACCCTGAAGATATCAAAAACTTGAGAAGACTAGAGAATCTTGAAATAGGATATAACTGGCACAGGTGTTGTAAATGGAATTGGTTCTAGTGTGTTATTAGATAGAAAAGTTTGAGAAACATATGTAAACTAACGCCAGAGTGGCATTTATGACCGATAACTATCTCGCCAATCTTTACGCGCATAAAGTTCTAGAAGCTAACCGATATCGGTGTGGAAGTTGGTTTACCGTTGGTCTCATAACACACAATCTAAAGATGTATAGAAACATACTTTAATCAAACTTAAGACTCTGTAATGTAACCCTTGCTATAAATACTTTTAAGAAGATTCATAATTAGGGAGGTTTCTTAGGTGTTTTGGGGGAAGCTTTTGGCAACTACTTTGTCTTTAGTTATTGTTTATGAGTTCCTAACATCAAGAAAGTTTAGAAGTAAGGATTGGAAGGAGATCATCCTCAAGTTAGACAAAATTGAGATATCTTATTCTATGTTTTCCATCTTTATCTTCTTTGATGTTAAGACTAATTTTTTAATTTTATGTTTATAATATTTAATAGCTAACCTAGTTACGATTAGGGGCGTAGTTTATATTGGATATTTCAATTACTAATGCATGAGTTATTATTCTCTGGTTGAATTTATTCTCTTTCATCTTAATTGTTGGATTTATGTCTAATTATTATAGATTTAATTTTAGAGATTGTATGAAGGAATAAGAGGAGATGTACAATATGTGCAAATATTTTAGATCTAAAAAAAGATTTCTCATACTAGTGTGATAGCTAAAGAGATTCGAGAGAAGGCGATTAATTAATTATATATATCTACGTGCGTTAATTGGAATTTTTTATAAATGAACCTTAAAACCTTAACATTTTATTGTCTTGATCTTTTTTTGCTATTTAATTATCTTACTGAATTAGTTTAGCGATTTAATTACCTTTCATCAATTACGATTTTATTTCGTTTCATTGTTGGCTAAAATTAATAAAATACTCCAGATTTTATAAGTTACTACTATGAATTCTCACTACAACAGCCAAGGGTTTTGGCGAATGAATTTAATGTCGTTGAAAGAAACTAAAATGTTGCAAAGAGTTTTTAGCGACGAAAAAGTTGTCTAACAAATGGTTGCAAAAGAAGAAATTATCGCCAAACAGATTTTGCTACGAACATTAACTCGTTGCTAATAAGAATATGCGACGAGACGAGATGAGAAATAATCACAGATAACTTATTGCCACGTTTAATTTTGGTAGGTAAAGATAATTAACTTCGTTAACGTAGGCGTAGATAATAAATTTTACTAGCAATTTATTTTGGTAGCTGAATATATTTTCCCTACGAAAATTAAAACGTAGCTAAATGTTATTAGAGATGTTCTGGACAACATAGGTAAAAGATTTGATGACGATTTTATATTTGTAGCTAAAAACTTTTAGTGACGAATATTTATTTTTAATTTAACTCCCCTATTACCAATTTAATATTTAATTATAATTATTAACAACATTTTTAGCTCATGTTATTGTTTTTAACATGGTTTGAATTATAATTTAGTAACATTTTATAATTATTATTGGTGGCAAATTGTTTAAATAATAATAAAATGAAATAAAAATATCATAATTAAAATGATATGCATTTTATACAAAAACATGTAATTAAATGTTAATTACAAAAACTAAGAAAAATTTTATCGACAAACTAAGACTCTTCATTGTCACTATAACTGATATACTATGGCCTAAGTATTTATTTGTCCATCTGTTTTAGCTTGATCAGTCTCTTTCACTACGATCTAGTTTTTGCTCATTACGTGATAATTTTTCTTGAGTATGATTTAACTTTTCTTCATTACATTGTAAATGAGCCTTAAGTGACCGATTCTTCTCTTGAAGCGTCGTTACATAAACTGGTCGTGATGATGATGATGAACCAATTGGCTTAGGGTCATGCTCAAGACCTTTGATATATCCTAATCTTGTACCAAGGACATTGTTGTAAATGTCATCTACATCGGGCTCATTCCTGTCAGACAATGATCTTTGCAATAATTCTTGCATCTTGTCCTACAATTTAAAACACAAAATCGAGATGTAATTCAAATATTATTACTTAGAATTACATAAATAAATAAACTTTAAAATTAAAATTTTTATACTTATATAATTATTTTACGCCTCTTTAGATGTCTAACCTTCACCTTCCTTGTAGTGTGTCCACTTGTAAAGTGTGATCCTATGATACTCTTGTCCATGAAGTTGAGTTTAGCTCTGATATATGAAATAAAAAAATTGGAACACATTAGATTATATTATATTAACTATTAGAATAGTAACTTTTAAACATTACACATACACTTACAAATTCTTATCGTACAATAATAAATGATTTGGAGTCAGTATTGTGACGAGTTTTCATTTTTGCTCTATTAACCTTGACTTTCTCACACTTTTCCTAAATAAAGAGAAGAAATAGTCATTAAACGCAAAAACAAAATTAATGGAAGGAAATATGAAGAGAAAGAAAACAAACCTTAATCTTCGCAAAGGCCCAATAATCACACATTTCACTTCAGTTTTATGGAGTTACTCATTCTGGAATATGTCTCCTTGCCTCTTCATCGAAAGGAAAATACTACAAAAGGAAAATACTTGTAGTATTTATGAAGTCGATAATGATGATCCTTTGCCCTTTATTTCAACAATGAACTGACACAGTTTGAAACTTCACGGTTCTCGATATCGATGATATTGAGCTTCATCTGTGAACAACACATATACATTAACTTATGCTTTAAATAAGTAAAATCGTAATGCTTGTAATAAAATGAACTAAAAAATTACCAAAACTTTATCCAAAGCATTATGTAACAAGTTGTCTTCCTTCAACTGTCAGACATGCTGAAGGCATGGTAATTCACTCCTGACAATGACTCCTAACTTATTGGACAATTTTGTTGATTGGATTTTATCAATAGGACAAGGTTGCGTGGGCTCAATATGCGCAGACAACTTGTTATTCATTGCAATATTCATGCGTTGCAACTCATATCCTTTAGTAATACATCTGCCTTTTTTTTTTCCTGTACTGGTATTAGAACTTCACAATAAAAGAATAATGATAAGAAAAAACATATTAAACATGTAAATATATATTTGAGCATAAATGTAAATATAGTTGTTAATAATAACAGACTTGAAGATCCCTTAATACTAGTTAAGGTAGATATAGGTTGTTGTTGACTGCCTTCATTGGAGGATGATATTTAATCGATAGTGTTGGATTGATTTGATTGTTGTGGGGGAGGAACATCTTCGGTGATTACCACCCAATTTCTACCAGGTCCCATTATATTGAATATCTATAAATAAAATATCAACATATTGCATAATCTTTATTCAAATATCAACATTCCACATGAATATAAGTCAAACACAAGTCAAAACTAAACATTTGGCATAAACATAAATCAAACATCAACATTCCGTATAAACCTAAGCAAAACATCAATAATATACATTGATTCTTCCTGGATAAACATAACTTAAACATCAATAACATAAGTCAAATATGAACATAACATTTCAAACAATATAAACAATTTATTTACATTTAATCATCATGATCAAGATTTTGAAAATCATCATAATTAATTACATTATCATTGGAATCTTCATCACTAGTATATTCGGCCAATATCATCATTTTCATTTAATTCACCCTGAGTTTAGTCTTCATTTGTTTGTATGATAAAATTGGCATTGACTTCATTTAGTTATACTATGTTGGGATTAACATCTCTCCTATGGAATGATGATATATCTGCATCTTCAATTTGAATGGCTTCATTATTGAACTCCAATCCAATCTCTTGATGAACTTTATTTGCATCCTCATTGAATTGACCATTATCACTTTCACAAAAGTCAAAGACATTTCGGTGTTGAAACTTTTGAACAACCTTCCAATTACTACACAATACAGTATCATTAAGGTATAAAACTTGCTTTACTTAACTTGCAATGACAAAAAGATCGTTATCATACCATGTCTTACTAACATTGATTCTAGTAATATTCCCTTTCACTTTCATGTCAGTAAGATTAAATCATTTGCACTTAAATAGAACAACATTCTTATCCTTAAAGTAATGCAACTCTATTATTTCAGAGATGACACAATAGAAGTCAATAAAATCGTCATTATGATATCCCTTAACAAAAACCCCACAATTTTGGCTTCTAGGTCGACTATCTTGATCTTGTATGTGAAATCTCACCTATTAATAATGTAACCTGTATATTTTTCCCATAAATATGAGGCCCACTTGCCAAACTATATAATGTTTTTGTCGCTTCCTGCACGTTATGATTATTTAACCATATCATCTGTATGACAAAATGAAATGAGAAGTTATTCTGACATATAACTTGTCATATGTTCATAATATGTCATAAATATGTAACTTACTCGATTTCTAAACCATAATACAAAATTTAGCTTATGTCTTTCTTCAAAATTAATAATTCGTTTGCTATAAATGGACTTTTTGTGCTCTCTGTTTAAAAAAGTAAACGACAATAAGGAAATGAGATTCAAAGAAAAAAAATTCTAATATGATTGTTTGAATCAAAAGGAATATACATATTCTATATCTATATTGACTTTCTCGCAATTGTTCAAAATATAATAGTGGGTGAATTGGAATTTGTCTTTAGTTAACTCCATATATTTACCCACATCAAGTGGCCTCAATTTTAGGAGAAAATTGACAACCCACCCTCTTCATCAAAATCAAAGTTACATTCTGGTCTATTAAATCTTGTCTCCACATCACTTAAGTACATTGAACAAAATGTCAAGAATTCATTTTTTGTATAAGCCTCTACAATAAATCCTTCATGTAGAGTTCTATGGCATACATAATGCTTAAGAGAGAATAAAAACTTGAACAAAATGCAAAATATTAGGAACTGTTAATAACAAATAACTTTAAAAAGAGTAAAAGTTAATATGAATTACTTTTTAATCGGGAACATTCATCGAAATTGAACCAATCCATATAGTTTTGGTTCATATGGTAAGTGAATTGCCAAATAAACTATAACACCAAAAAACGTGGGGGGAATACTAGTTCAAGCTTACAAAGAATCAAAGCTATATATTTTTCCATTTTATTAAACTCTTTAACTTTAAGTGTCTTGCAATATAATTTCTTAAAAAAAACTCTCCCAATTGACCCAAAGTTATGGGCACATCTTTCATCAAACACCCACGTATTCCAACATGAAGTAATCGATGCAAAAGTACATGACAATCATGGCTTTTCAACCCTGATACTTTTCCCTCTTTAACATTGACACAACGACCTATATTTGATGCATACGCATCAAGAAACTTCACTGATTGGAGAAATTGATAGAAAGATTGTTTCTCCCTTTTTGGCATGTTGTAATAAGCAGGGGGAATAATGTATGACCCATCATCTCTTCTTTTCAAATGCAAGTCTTTTCTAATATTTATGTCTTCTAAGTCAAGTCTAGCCTTAATTGTGTTTTTCGATTTCCCATCAATTCCCATCACAGTTCCTAAAATATTCTCACAAATATTTTTCTCAATATGCTTTACATTAAGATTATGCCTTAATAGTAATTCCTTCCAATATGCCAAATTGAGAAATATGCTTTTTTTTGTCCAATTGAGTTCAACATCATTTCTAGTTCTCTTTCTATTACTTGGGTGTTTCTCAAGTGTAATGTCACCTAAATGTGATAGATGGTAAACAATATCATCACCAAACAATTGCAATGGAGCTTCACCCAATTCTGCTTTGCCATTAAACAATTTACTTCTTCGCAATCTATGCCCATGTTCTAAATAACAACGATGACCTGTATAACATATTTTACTTTGTAGCCTCATTGAATAAGTTTAATGATTACACACAGGACAAGCCATCACACAGGACAAGCCATATACCCTTTTAATGCTCCACCCAGACAAATTCCCATAAGCTAGGAAATCATTTATAGTTCACAAAACAACAACATGCATTCTAAATGTTTCTCTTTGAATAACATCAAAAGTTTGTATTCCAAATTCCTATAGATCGTTTAAGTCATCAATTAATGGTTTCATGTAAACATCGATATCTTTACCAGGAGCAGTAGGACTTGGAATAAGCAAAGACAATAACATAAAAGGCTCCTTCATACACTTAAATGGGGGTAAATTTTATGGCACTAAAATTTTTGGCCACATGTTGTATGAAGAACTCATATTACCGAAAGGATTAAATCTATCTGGGGATAATCCAAGTCGAACATTACGAAAATCCTGTGCAAACCATGGAAACTTTTTATCAAAATTTTTTTTATGTCATTGAGTTTGCTGGATGACGTATAATGTTATCATCAATGCGTTTCTCTTTATGCCACCTCATATCCATGATTGTTTTATTTGACATAAAAAGTCTTTGTAGTCGTGGTTGAATAGGAAAGTATCAAAGATTCTATTCGGTAGCTTTTTCCCTCTCCCATCGTCCACTTGCCACCTTGATGTACCACAAATCGGACACTCTTGAGCATCTTTACTTTCCTTCCAAAATAAAAAACAATCATACTTACATACATGAATTGAAATATATCCTAATCCAATGTCCCTTAATAATTTCTTTACATCATGGCAAGATTTCAACAATTTATGTCCAACAAGTAATGCATCGTTCAGTAAGTCAATTAACATGTCAAAAGACTTGTAACTCCATTTATTATAAACCTTCAAATGCATCAACTTTACGACAAAAGATAGTTGTGAGAAATTTGAGTAATGTAGATATAATTCTTCTTAAGCAAATTTCAATAACTTCCCAAAATTATCTTCAGTAATACTACCAATTATGTTAGGCATACCTATTTCATTCATAGTCTCCATATAATTTCTATAATCGTCTAACATCTTGTTAATCCCATCATCATTAACATCACAATCATTTACATCATTATTGTTACTATCATCATAACTTGCACCACCACTTCTACTATAACTTTTTTCCTTAAGTTCTCCATGATAAAGTCATGGATTATACAATTTATCTATGCCTTGGATTAGCAAGTGATTATATAAAACTCCTAACTCCTTCTACGTTTTTAGTGGACCATTTCCTATGAGACATCCAACTTTTATCCATGTAGCTATACAGTAAAAAGTTAATAATCGAATTAAATGCAATCCTAGTTCAGTTGTTATGAGATAATAAAAGTTACTACTAATTTGACTATTTTGGATTGAATTTCGTCGACAAAGTTAAAACTAAAAAAATAGTAAGGTACATCGTGTTATTTATAATTATGAATTGAGAAAGCAAGAACTCGCTGTCACTCTTAGGCTCATGGAATTTTTCACCTATAAGCCTCATTCAAGCTGTATCACCAGTTTCCAACCTATATACCATCCTAAGGGTTTCTTATACCTCAATGTTTCAAACAATACTTGAATTAAATGCAATCCTCGTTCAATATTTATATGACAGTAAAAGTTACTATTAATGAGAGTCTTTCGGATTGAATCTGAACTTTCTGTTATCATCAATGATACTCATAATATTGCAAACAACAAAACAAAGACAAGAACTCATTTGCAATTACCAAACATCTTTTTCACAAATACTCCAATTAGTAAAGCAAAACATATTGGAGATATTAGTTGGATGACTTACCTGGATGGACGGATAATTGCAAACTACAAAGGAGGTCGTTGGGCGATTATCGACGCTCTTGAACACAAAACAAAGCTTACAAAACAAAGGAATTTTGTATTTAATATAATACAATTTTTCTTCATCTTTTTAGTATTAACATAAAATTTAGTACAATTTTTATTGTTAATAACATACTAAAATTCACATAAATTATGAATATTGTTAATAACATACTAACATTATTAATTTTTGGCTATATAAGTAGCAAATTTTCAAAAGAACTCAATTTATGCGTTTCTAAAGATCATAAAGTATTAAAAATGAATTCAAAATTTTAATTAGGATTAGAGAGAAAATTAAAATTTCTTAGAATTACATGTTATAAGATTAATGATTATTTTGGTGTCATATTTTGTAAAACCCTTTATTTATGTTTTATAAAACATAACACCAGATTAAGTATTAAAATAATATAATTTTATTATCTAAATCTAAGTCAATTTAATTGGATCTTAGATCTAAGTCAATCTAATTGAAAATAAGAATAATGAAAATAACTAAACAAAAATAATTTTTATTTAATCAAAAATTCTCTTATATCAAACTTTACAAATTTATGCTGAAAATTTGCCTAATTCTTTATTCTCCTGCATAATTTAATTCTTCAAATAAATATACAAATTAAATGTTGAAGTAAATCACTTGATAATATAGGAATCACGTCAAGTATATGAAATACACTAGGGGGGGGATTGAATTGTGTAATCTTTTCGAAAATATTAATCTTTCGATATTTCTTGAAAAACTTTACAACTATCAAACGAATATCAAAGGTACTTTGTTAAAGTTGACATATATTGAAATCGTAAGTACTTTTATCTACTTGTCTAACAATAAGAAATTTAAAAGCTTAGGGGTTAGAGAATAGATGTCGCAATTTTATACTGGTTCACCCCAAACCTTGGGTTACGTCCAGTCCTCAGAGTTTGTCTAAGATTTCACTATACTCTTCAACTTTACAAGTATTATTTCTGCCCTTCCAGAGCCTCTTAAGGTCTCTTTCACAATTTTTCTTTATGCTATCTTAGCTTCTCCAGGCTATAGCCTTTTCTTTCTCTTCACTAAGAAAGATATTTCTCTCTTGTAAGAACATTATTTTAATCTTCGACTGGGGCTAGTATTTATAGCTGAAGTCTCTAACTATCTTCTTGAAAGTTGCTTTTTGAATCTTTCTAGAAACCGTGAATTAGTTGAGTTATGTAACTAACTCCAACTAACTAACTTTTAGACGTTCTAGAGTATCTTACTTTTTGTATCATCTTATATTATCACTTTGTCTGTTATTTGCACTTCATCTGTTATTTTATGCTTCGTCTGTTGTTTTTGCACTTTGTCTGTTGTTTGAACTTCGTTTGTTATTTGCGCTTCGTCTGTTGTTTGTGCTTCGTTTGTTGTTTGCACTTCGTCTGTTATTTACGCTTTGTCTGTTATTTGCGCTTCGTCTGTTGTTTGCGCTACGTCTGTTGTTTGCCCTTCATATGTTGTTTCCCTTCGTCTGTGATGATGTATATCGTTTGTTGCTGACGTATCGTCTGGGATGACTAAGTGTTACTTATTTTTCTGCACACTTAACAAACTTATCAAAATAGTTCATACATTTCTAAGATTATTATTATTTGATTATCACCAAAATTAATA
>JANZLX010019289.1:0-10459 GCA_025531955.1 Erythroxylum orinocense | reverse complement strand
TGTTGAAAACTATTTTTAAAAATTTACCTGTAAAGTGTTGAGTTTCTGGAGAAGCTACCATGAATATAACGTCATTATTTCACGTAAAAGAATTGAAATAATGAAATTCATACTAAAAAATAATCGAAAATAAAGAACTGAAATTATTTTTTTAAAAAAACAGACATTTCATCAAACACCTTACATGTATAAGAAATTTATCCCAATATCACAACTAAAATCACGCCTTGTCCCTTCTATCACTAATATTTATACCTTAAAGTTGTTTTCCAATCACAAAATACACAAATAAACGAAAGTAATAAATACCCAAACTAACTTTCATCCAATATATGAAAAAATACAATAGTAGTTGCAAAAATACCTCCACCGAAGGAAACGATGACAATGGCTGGAGAAAACAATGCCGACGAGCAGAAAAGGAGTCCACAACAGAGAAATAGCCTCCAAGAAAACCGAAGAGGAGATATAGGAAGAAGGAAGAAGAAGAAAGGAAGAAGAAGACACAAGTGGGAGGAAGATGTCGGGTGAGTCTAAATTTAAAAAGAATTTACCAACAGAAATTTCCGTAGGTAAATTAAAAAAAATTTATTCCGCCAAAAATTTTTCGTCGCTATATCTATTTGCCGACGGAATTTTCCGTAGGTAAATTCAAAATTTTTTATTCCGCCAAAATTTTCCTCCATATTTAGCGACGGTATTTTTTCGTCGCTAATTTTTCCACGACGAATTCCCTCCAAATTTCGCGACGAATAGTAGTGTCGTCGCTAAATCACTCAATTTTAACAAAGGAAATTTGCTTTCCGTCGCTAATTTCCAACGATAATTTTTTCGTCACTAAAATTTTTCATCGCTAATTTTGCTGTGACGAATTCCCTCCAAATTTAGCGACAAGTAGTAGTACCGTCACTAAATCACTCAATTTTAGCGACGGAAATATGCTTTCCGTCGCAGATTTCCAATGATAATTTTTCCGTCGCTAATCCACATTTTTCTTGTAGTGCCCCCTTCTTATGCATCTGTATATCATTATTAAGTATTGTTTTAACGTGTGATTCACTTTAATTGGTATCAGAGCTTGGTGTCCAAGGATCACCTTAATAAAGTGTGGATTAAAGATTATGGTGGAATCATATACATACATAGCGGAAGGTGCCTCCATCACTAGACCTCCAACGTTCAACGGAGAAGACTATCACTACTGAAAAGATAGGATTCGGTTATTTATTGAATGTACTCATGTTGACCTTTGGGATGTGATAGAGAATGGATCATACGAACCCGTAGATGAAGAAGGGAATCCCATTCCACGAATCAGATGGACGACTGATCAAAAGGCAAGATTTTAACTAAACTCCAAAGCAAAGTTCTTCTTGAGTTGTGCTTTAAGCAGAAATGAATACGATAAAGTTCACGAATGCGATACTGCGAAGGAGATGAAGAACTTATAAAAAAAAGGGTATTCAATTCAACCACCCCTTCTTGTGCATCTGTATATCATTACTAAGTATTGTTTTAACGTGTGATTCACTTTAAAGTTCAATTGTTAGATGTTTCAACATCTGCTATATTCCTAATTTGATGCTCTAGCCTAAACATGTTTGATGTACTAGCCTAAAGATGTTTGATGCCTTCATTATAGGTAGTAGATGTACCTTTAAAGCCTTACCTGAAAATGGCTTGATGCACTTGAGCAGTGTGTAAATGTAATTCACATAACCTAATGATGGAAAGTGCAATTGTTAGATGTTTCAATATTTTCTATATCCTTAATTTCATGTTCTTGCCTAAACATGTTTGATGTACTAGCCTAAAGATATTTGATGTTTCAGCATGTGGTAAGGAGGATTAGTAACACAATAGGATCTTTAATCAATGGAGATGGGGTATTAGTTAGTAGTCAAAAGGACTTAAAAGAGACAACAATTGACTACTTATAAAAATGTCATATGTATTTTAGCTTGAAGCAAATGATTAACACAACTACTAAGTTATTTTATAAATCATCAAATTATTGATGAGGAGACAAAGATGTTTAATAAACCTTTAATTCCAATTCTTTGTATTAACAATGTACATGTTCTACCATTCATGAACTTCAACAAAAAGGAAAAAAACCAAAAGAAATGCAATTTGCATTGAAATTGGCAGTCATTGCATTCATTGCTTTAATAACATGTAAATGCCAACAAGACCCTTACAATCAATAGATATCTAACAAGATCCTGCCTTGCTGGCTTTTAATAATTAAGTAGGAAAATAAATAGAAACACAAACACACACAATAGAAAACTCACAAAACACCTGAAAAGATCAAATTGAAGTACTAGATTGGTTTATGATATACTACATAAAATGGATACTTGATGATTTGATCTCAATTCAAGACTAAACGATGAAAATAAAGGGGACTAACACTTTACTACAAAAAGCTTTATCATCTCTTTTAGGCTACAGACTTTTAGCTTTCCCAAAAAACTTAATAACATGTAATAAGTTTAAGCTTTCCCTGAAAACTTATTCATTGCTTAATAACAAGTGAATGCCAACAAGATCGTTACAATCTATTGATATGTAACCTCTGAATAGATATCCAAACTCTAAACCATTGTTCAGTACACAAATAAGGTATGTAGATTGAAGATGCAGTTTAACTTTGTTGTTCAGTACACAAATATTACAAAATTGTTCAGTTCACTAATAAACACAGTTAAGTTTACATTTTCTCCTCTCCTTTTGAAGACTGCGTTTGACTTTTTTGGCTTGGATTCACATGCCCAATAATAGCTTCCTTCCCCTTTATTGATTTTTGCCTAAGGTGTAGTAGTCTCTGACTTCTCCTTCCAGGCTGTAGATAAAATGCAAACATTGTTACGTTGTATGACTTAATTAATGTTTAATAAGAATGCAAATATTTAACACTTACATTTAACATTTACAACCCTGTAGTTTCATTTGTATATATCCCCATCTCTTCCATTCATTTCTTAAACTTCCTATTTGCTTCTTGTTGAAAAGAAGAATATGTGATAGGTCTTTTTCCCAAAACTTTTGCTTGAAAATTTGAGCTACATCTACTAGCAGCAAACATCCTCATTTTGCTTCCATCATCTATAACACCATAACCATGCTCCCTTCTCCCTTTGGTTTGGTTTTTAGTGGTGGCCTTTGAAGATGTACACATATTTTTTTTATTTCTGAAGCACCAGATGTTGGGAGAACAACTGAGATTGTTGCATTTGCACTTCCATATATATGAGCAATACTTAAGGTATTGGCAGTATCTGAAGTATTGTGGCACCAGCAGATACAAACACAGTAGCAGAAACAGAGGCAGAGGCAGAAGCAGAAGCAGAAGTATTTTCTCTTCTTTTACATTTCTTTCCCCTTTCAAATTTAGAGGCGCTTATTAGAATGTTAGTGTTGGTTTGAACTATGGATATGTTTTCTAGGGTTGTCTGTGAGTTAGTTATGTTTTGTTCCATATGGAAATGATTTAACTGGTTTGGGTTAGGATTTTGAAACTAGGCTAGAACTTGCTATTAATAACAGTGAAAATAGAACAAGAAAACCTAGAAGATTTCCACTACTATGGAAAAGAATCTTGGTTGTACCACAGAAAAGACAAAACAACTTATAAATTACCTCTTTACCCTTCCAAGGATAGCCTCTTATATTGTATCCTTTTGTATGGCAATAGTTGCATGTCATGATCATGCCCCTCCTAGACATATGGTTAACATTTTGCTTTTTGGTTACTTTTGTATCCTTTTGAGGTCATCAATGCCCTTTTTTCTAGTTATTTTGGGTCTACCAAGCCCTTGTTTGAATTCTGGTGGCCTAATAGTTTCTTCATTACTAATGGGTCATTTCTTTACCAGACATTGGTTAAATTACTTTCCCATATGCTTTGACATGTTTAGTCTTCCATAACCAACTAGAAGTATACTCTTCAATATTAACCTTATTGTCTCTAATAGCACATATGGCATGTGCACAAGGAATGCCAGAAAGGTATATCTCCTATAAGAACATATTTTGTTTTGAAGCCTCACCACATATATGTTGTGACCATGATCAATCTCATACACTCCTTCTCCATTATGATGAACTGAACAATGTTGAGCAATTATGACATTCTTCTCAATTGCTTTCCATATTCTTGGCCCAAAATTTCCTTTGCACTTGGCAACCTCTTTCCTTTTTCTCATAATTCTTTTCATCAATTCTCTTCTAATATGCTCAAATAACCTTAAAGCTGACATTTTCCTTGCATCAACCAGAGTCTTATTGAAGGCTTCATATAAGTTATTGTCAACCAACTCAATCATAGAACCTTCCCTCTAGAAAGTCCTGCACCATTGCTGAATTGGTGCATAACTCTCAATATCTTCTACTGCCCTTTCCTTCTTGGCTTTGAGCTTATCCAAATTTTTTTCATATTCCCTTACTGTGAAGGATTTTGCAATTTTCCAAAAGTGATCCTTTATCTCTTCCCCTTATATCCTCTTCCATGCCAATTCACATAAATATGTCTAGCAAAAAACCTGTGCTCAACATTTAGACACAAATCTATAATGACTCTATCAAGTTCCTACAAGGGAAAACATAACCATTTGAATAGGCATGTGGACATAAATCTTCATATTTCATAGCAGTACTCTCAATAAAAGTAAAAACAATATTGATGTGAAACTTTTACCTTTTGTTGGTTAGTCATTATAGTCCAACCAATTTTAGAGCCTAAGTGAGGTAAATCTTCCTTCAGCCTTTCAATGAACCACTTCCAGGTGACTGTTGACTCAACTTCAACCATAGCCTAAGCAACAGGAAACATTTGATTGATTCCATCTCTTCCCACAATACATAGAAGTTAGTTTTGGTTTTCAGCCAACAACCATCTAGGCCAAGATAATGCCTACATCCATGACTAACCCATGTTTAATAGCTTCTAAACATATGTACATTATTTCAAATATAGGTGGAGATGTTGGGATTAGCCGAGACATTGCCAATGTAACAGTGCTTCCTGGGTTGGTCTGTTTAATCTTTTTAGCATAGGACCAAACTCCTCTTCAATGTTGATCACAACACTATCTACTATTTTTTTCTTTATTGTTCTCACCATACTCATGGACACTTCAACACCTAAACAATTCTTAACATAAAATTTGATATCATCATTCTTCAAAAATGGCTCCCTTTTAAGTTTATCCTTCAACAAGTCAGATAAGATGTTGGTGTTCATCCTAGGATTTGTATATACCCTATTACAATCATGACTATTCCTAAATTTCCCAACTTGAAATGATTGTAGCTTCCTATCAAATACTCCATATATATACCAAGGCAGTTCTCTGTTTTAAATTTACCATAGACAAAATTGGGCTTATTTTTGGTAAACATGATAGGCCTCTCTATTTTGATGGACAACAAACTCACTACACACTTAAATTGCCTGATTAAGAAAAATCATCCTTACTTCAATGTAAGGCTTAGTTATATTTTCATCATAAACAAGATATTTCCTTTTCCCCCTAGCAGCATCATCTACCATATCATCTATATCACTATCTAGTTTTCCATATTCATCATTGTCATAATAGTCAAACAAAACTACCTCATCTGCATCACCTGCATCAACTTCATACTGCCCATTATCTCCATCATCTATATCCGGACCTGACAAACTCATTTATATATATATATATATATATATATATATATATATTCATATCAATTGGATAGGTTTTTGTCACTATAATTGGTATTTATGAAGTTATTTGATTATTATTTAAATTATTGTGCCTTACATCTACTTTGTGTTAACTATGATAAATTTGGAAAATTGTTGCTAATTTATTTGAAAATTGTATGGTACTTGGATAAATTAAAGTTCAAAAAGATTAAAAAGTACTGATCTAAGGCATTAAAACAGTTGGCAGTTAGAGAAGAGAATCATAAGTGCAAGCAACGACAATGTGGAGACAGCAACATAGGACATTGAATAAGAGACCAAAACGACAACGTGGAAGAGACATGAGAGGTTCATGAGTGGTCTGGAAAAACAAAGAGAGACGACAGTGTGGAGAAGGGTGGAGGTTTGCAAGGTTTTGAGTGAACAATGAATGGTGGACCAAAATCTATGAAATAAAATTGTCACATCCAGCTACAGAGGGGGCATGCGTGGTCTAGGAAAAGAAGAGAGAAAAATACCAACGTGGTGGAGAGAATCGACGTAGGTGGTTTAAAAGAAGAGGGATAGGTTTCGGTATTTTGTCCTCATCTCCCACAAAATCTAAACCATCATCTCCCACAAATCCAAAATCATCATCTTCCACCTTCCATAGCTGACCGCCGGAGCTCACTGTGGATAACATCTTCCATGAGTTTTTGTGGCTAGTTCATCCTAATCCTCTTATTCAATGGTTGTGGACAACATCTTCCATTTATTTGGAGTTATGTATGGATTATATCTTTGAATTGGAAGATTTATGTGGCTAGGTTATTGTTTAGCAACTAATATTATGCTGATTTGGTTCAATTTCATTACATTATTTTGGGTCAAGACTTTGTATTAAGATTTAGTGAATATTTGGTGATTATTCAAGTGGCTTGAATGATTGGATCATTATATCAGTTGTTGGTATTAACTTTGTTTTCTTAATTGTTGAGTAAAAATGGAGCATTGGGTTTTAGTATACTTAGTTCTATTTTAATATTCTAACGATAGTTAGTAGATTGGGATTTTGGAAAATATTTTTGTAACAAATTGAAGTGACTCAGTTGTTGGATTAAAAGCTTGATTATAACTCTTGATTCATTTGTTTTAACTCCAATATCTATTTGAGTAATGATTATCTATGTTATTGAGCTGGAGGGTTGCATTTATCATTATTAATTACTTGTGTTTTTCTTCTTATTACATTACTTGTGTTTTTCTTCTTATTACATTCACTCACTACATTTCATATCACTCATTTTAAATTTAAAATACAAAAAAAAATCCTTTATTTTTTTTTTCAATTCTTTGCAAATTTTAGTGGTAATTGATCAAATCATACCTCATTCATAGTTTAGGCTGCATTGCATTTATTTACTTGGGAATTTCATTTCATTTATTTTGTTTGTTAGAGAGAACAACCTGAGGTTGCATTATATGCAAACCTTGGTTAAATTTTGAAGTAACCCCAAGGCAACCTCGAATTTAAGGTTATTTCAGGACCATTACCTTCATCTCCTTGCTTTAAATCCTCTCCATCCTCGTCATCCTCTTCAACCCCCATAGTTGTATCATCTTCATTCTCTATATGTAACATCTCACCCTCAATTGAATGGGTAAAATGGTAATTTGGCATAGGATGGGCTAGATTGAGAGTATATAGGAATGCTCATGCATAATAGGATTGTTACACAGTCACATTGGTGCACATGAAATTTCTGTTCATGCATACATGAAATTCCCAGTTTGTGTTCCTAAGACAATTTTATTGGGATTAATATGGTAAATGGGTTTGAAAAATTATTCTAAGTGATCCATAAATTGTTTTCTATTTTAAGGAATTTATAGGAATTTTTCTGGATTTTTCTGGAGAAAATTCCCGAACCCGAAAAAATCGTCAATTGACGAATCGGTCAATTTTTGGTAGCAAAAATTGCTACCCAATGACACTGTATTATTGGGTGTATTATTTTGGGATTGAAATTGGGTTCAATTGAGTTGATTGGGTTAATTTTTGATCTGGATTATTAAATTAATAGTTTGACTTTTCTTATAAAGTGTTGACCAATGGAAATTGGCCAACAAAGTGCTTCATTTAATGCTCCCCATTTTATGTCTATCGGTTATCCTTGTTATAACATTAGAAGAGCAAGTGTTAAGTGGTTTTGAAGCATACATCCGAAGCTCTTTCCCTTTTGTTTTCCACATCCATCGATTTTGCTTCTCTTTTCACCTTCCTCACAACATTTCAAGAGTTCTTCTATTTTCAATTGAGTTTTGCCTTGCCATGAGGATGATTAATGATAGAAGAAAGTAGGGAAAGTGAGAAAGTGGTGTAGGATTTAAGTCTTGAAGGTGGGAAAAAGCTAATAGGTAAGTACTTGAAATAAGGTTTTAAGCTTATGTTTTAATGTTGTTTAATTAGGAATTGAATGACATGGTAGGTAAAAGCATTGAATGGAAGGTTTGATGCATTTATTATGCTTAGGGATGCATTAAATTGATGTCTTTTATTGCTTGAATTAATGGGTATAAGGTTATGTTAAAGATGAATTGGAAGTAGTATGATTTAAATGGTTTTAACTTGTTTGGAATTGCATTTGAATGTTGAATTGTGTATATGAATTTAGAAATGGAGTGCTGCCAATTTTTGTGTCTTAGACCTAGTACAAGTATGAATGATGTATGAATGGTTTAAGACCTAATTTGTGTTATTTGGATGCTTAATGATGTGTTAAAGGCATTGGAAATGAGAGAAACTAAAGTTGGACCAAATCTGGAAAATTAGGGTTTTTCACTGATTGCACTGTTTTGATTAGAACTAATTGTGTAGGAATTAAAATGAGATGAGGTTTATGGCCACTTAAACTTTGGGATGTTAGCTACATTTTTGTGTGAAATAGGCATTGTCCAATTTTAGCTTTAAGATGGTGAATTTTTGCATGGAAAGTCACTGCTCTTAACTGGAATGAACAGTATCCGAGAATATACCCTTGAGTTTTGCTAATTTTTAGGAATTAATTGAGAAGGAATTAGGACAAATGTATTAGATGGAAAATTGAAGTATATTAAGTTCTCTTTCTAATGCCACTGATCTTGTAATTGTTCGATATGTATATGAGGAGTTATGGCCTGATTACTATTGACTGTTTTTATACATTGAAGGAAATCTAGCTGAAATGGCCCATTTAGTGTACATGCTGATTTGGAAGAATTTTAGTAATTTTTGTGAATTGAATTGGTGTTGGAAATATACTGAAGAGTTTTAGATGACACAATGATCTTGAAAATGGTATATGAATTGTAAGTTTTTGAAATCAGATGTGAGAGATATGGAATTTCAAAATCTGAACCTACATTGTGATGTTAAGTGCTGATTAGGTCAGAAACTTGTATAACAGATTTGACATTGTTAGAGGTTAAATTGAAGTTTAGTTATTTCAGGACTAATTGAAGTTTGAGATTTTCCCTTTTCGGGGATATAAAGTGGTGATTTTTTTGACTTGTGTACAGGGAGTTATACTTGATAGAAGTTTACTGCTCAGATTGAGTGATTTCAGGGATAGCAACATTGATTGAATTATTTGACCTAGTTAGCAAGGAAATTGAAATTTTGGTTGTTTCATAAAAGTTGTAGCTAACATTGTGAGCTTGATGAGCATATTAATGGTATAATTGTTGGCTAAGGATAATGAAAGTTATTGAATTTACAAGTTTTGTTCTGTTTGAAGAGATAGCAAATCTGTCATTATAATTATGTAAGTCGACTATAAGTCGACTTGTATCTTCAATAAGTCGACTTATACATATAAAAGGAGCATAAGTCGACTTGTTTTCTCATGTAAGTCGACTTACACATGCATACGTCGACTTGTACTGACCCTTTTCCATTCTGTTGCTTATAACCTGTCCATCCGGCGTCCGATTGACCTGATTCTTGAGGCATCGGATTCAGTGAATATTTAATTTCATTTTCTGAGAAATTGGAGATTTTTGGACTGAAAATTTACGTGGGTCTGGGTAAAAGTCTGTGTAATCACTGTTTTGTTTAATTGAGGACCTATAGAGATCCGATTTATGCACCGTCAGCGCCATTAGGTTTCTAATTTTTAGACGGATTTTATGATGGGAAAAAAAGGGATTAGGCCTGAAAATTCATGATCGTGCATATTTCACCTACATGTGCATCAGTACTAGTTTGAATTAATTATGTAGTGACTCGTACCTTTTCTGATTCTTATAGAGGCCCGAGCGGAACGTCGTTCGCTAACCGACGTGGCGAAAACTTCCCGGCATTAGCTCGGAAGTCATAGGTGAGTAACCTAGGTGGTTACCTCGATCTACGTGTTTATTGTGACTTGTTTGCCCTACGGGAATTACGTGGCTTATATCTGGTTTTTATTGACTGTGAATTGGGTATTAGACAACCGTTAGACAACTGTTTAATTGGACTGTACATTTGGACTGACTTATGGACTGTGCAATGTGATTACTTATGCGATATGGACTGTTAATTGACTGATTGACTCCGAAATATTAACTGTTAAGTGACTGTAGATCACTGATCATTGTGAATTATATACTGTTATGTGACTGACTGGTAAATGACTGTGAAAACTGGCATATGCATCGCATACAACACGAAATGAACTGATAATAACGGTTGTGACCGCAGCAGCTCACTGATACTGATATCGAGCCTTGAGCTCGAAGGGAGAAATCCACTCCCCACTGCTT
>JANZLX010019255.1:0-10462 GCA_025531955.1 Erythroxylum orinocense | reverse complement strand
TTAATATTCTTAACCTAAGCAATTAAAATCCTCAATTAACTCTAACCAAAAGAAAATTATCAAACTAAACCTCAAAACAAAATAAACATGCTTATTTACTAAGAAAAGAAATCGGGGCCCAACAAAACTCCTCCGAGACTCTTGTCAGGCTTGAATAAAAGTGTCAGCAAAATTAACAATCACATAGGGAGAGATAGTCTTACCTTTCCAGACTTTAAGGTTGCGATGGTACCAGATACTCCAAAAAATAGCTAATATACGAATTAAAGGAGGCATAGAAGAGTTAACCAAAATATCCCCAATAAATCCTTCAATCCCCTAAGACGGAAGACTCACCTTTGCAATCGGTCAGCTTTCTTTTGCCTTAGGACACTCTATAAGCACATGGTTCAGAACTTCCTCATATCCACAGACATCGCAATTAGTAAGGATCGTTAATCCTTTACGCGCCAGTCTCCCCTTGCAAGGAATGAAGCCCCTCAAATAACCCCAAATAAAATCTTTAATCTTCGGTGGGATAGGTAAACTCCACAGGCGATTCCAAGGTTTTTCCGTAGAAAAGTTGACCCCATCTGAACACAATATAAGGGCTATTTTGTATCCAGATTTAACAGTATAAATCTTGTCACTACTATGATGCCATATCAATTGATCTGGGGACTTAGCATAAGCAATAAGGACTTTGGAAATTCGATCAATGCCGAAAGGCGTAAACAATCCTTCAATCAGTGGTTCATCCCAGCCTGTACCCGACTTGTTAAACAATTCTCTGATTTTCATGTTACTGAAGCTTTGAATTGGGGGGGAAGTGATAAAAAAATTAGTATCATCCTTAAGCCAAGGATCTTTGTACACATCAATCGAAGCTCCATCTCCAAGATGCCATCTAACACCAGAAGTCAAAATATCTTTTGCAGCATAAATACTCTTCCAAATAAAACTTGTGTTTGCCCGATCCTTAGCCTCCAAAAAGTTACCAGAAGGGAAGTATCGCGCTCTAAAAATTTTACTCGGGAGCGATTCAGGATAAGCAATGAAACACCAAGGCTGTTTACAGAGTATGGATAAATTGAAACAATGGAGGTCTCTGAATCCCATGCCTCCATATTTTTTGGGTACACATAGACGTTCCCAACTCATCCAATGTATATTCTTTCTGGTAATAGAGCCCGACCCTCACCAGAAGGAATTCATCATTTTTTGTAGTTTATCACAGGTTCCACGTGGAAGAAGGAAAATGCTCATACAATATGCCAGCAACGCTTGGGCCACTGTTTTAATAACAACTTCTTTACCCGGTCTAGATAACAACTTATTCTTCCAACTTATAATCCGCTTACTAAGCCTATCTTTAATGAAAGCAAACACCTGCTTTTTCTGTCTTCCAATCAAAGAAGGGAGCCCCAAGTATTTCCCATGATCAAGAGGAGTATTTACTCCCAGAATAGCTTCCACTGTGTTCCTGTCATTTGTTGAAGTATTAGAACTGAACATGATTCCAGATTTCTGATAATTAATCGCCTGTCCTGAGGCTGTTTCATAGATGTCTAATAACCTCTTTATATTCTGCCCCTCCCTCGCGTTTGCTCGAATGAACAGAAAGCTATCATCTGCAAAAAAGAGATGGGAAACACTAGGACTACCTGAACAAATCCTAGCTCCATGAATATCCCCACGCGACTCATTTCTTCTAAGCAATGCTGAAAGACCTTCAACATAAAGAATGAAGAGATAGGGAGACAGTGGGTCTCCCTGCCTCAACCCACGCTTAGGATTGATCGGACCAACTTCAGTTCCATTGAAACCCACAGAGTAGTTAACCATGGTTACTCACAATATTATGAGCTCCACCCAGTTTCTATCAAAGCCCAACTTTAACAGAATAAACTGTAAATAGTTCCAATCGACTCTATCGTATGCTTTAATAATATCAATCTTAAGAGTTGCTTCTCCCACTTCACCTTTACCCTTGTTCCTCATGTAATGGATAATTTCAAACGCCACCATAATATTGTCAGTGATGAGCCGTCCTGGAACAAAAGCAGACTGCATAGGAGAGATGATCCTAGGAAGGATAGTTTTGAGTCAATTCGCAATCACTTTGGCTATGAGTTTGTATAGGATGTTGCATAAAGCTATTAGAAGAAAATCTTTCATACAATTGGGATTATCTTTTTTGGGAATCAAAACAATCACTACATCATTGAGATTAGGCGGGAATTCCTGCTGCTCCATCTAATTGCGGCAACTGTTGAAAACGTCCGCTCCCAAAATATGCCAACATTTCTGAAAGAATGCCGGGTTCAAACCATTCGGCCCAAGAGCCTTATCTGGATGCACATCAAACATCGTTTTCCTGCCTTCCTCCATCTATAAAGGTGCCATCAAACATTCATTATCTTCCTGATTAACCACCGAAATTATAGAATCGAAATGCTAGAAATTGGATCCGCCTGAAGCTGAGAACAAGTGGACGAAATAATCAACAATAACTTTACTCATACTCTCGTGGTCCGATACCTGCTGATCTTAAGCATTAGTCAGAGTCGTAGTGTGATTCACTCTCTTCCTCTTGGATGCTTGCGCATGGAAATACTTGGCATTAGCCTCCCCATACTGCATCCAAAAGATCTTCAATCTTTGTTTCCATTATATCTCCTCTTGAGCCAAGAGTTTATTGAGCTCAGTTTTCTGCACCCCAAGCAACGCATGCTAATTCTGACGACGCGCCCAATGGATATGTCTCTTAAGGAGTTGAATTTGTTCAAAAAAATTACGCCCCAATTGCTTATTCCAATCAAGTAAACGTTTACTGCACTTTTCAAGTCTATGAATAATGTTCAAATGAGTATTGCCTCTCCAAAACTCTGCTACAAACAGCAGAAAGCTATCTTCCACTAACCATTTATTCTCAAACTTAAACCTTTTAACCCTCCTAGTTGGGAATTGACGTTCAGCCACCAACTTTATTGGATTATGATCCGAAGTAGCACTCACCAGATTATGCAATTAGTGAAAAGGAAATATCGCCATCCATTCTTCATTAACAAAAGCACGATCAAGTCCCTCTAAAGTGGGCAAATTTAGATCTCTGCTTCGTGCCCAAGTGTACCCAAAACCAAGCAATGGAATTTCAATGAGGTTACAGTCCAAAATGCATTGGCAAAAACCCTGCATTAAAGAACTAGGGTACTCTCCACCTCCTAGTTTGTCATTAATGGATAATAGATTATTAAAATCGCCGAAACATACCTAAGGCAAGCTATGAAGACGAGAAAAGGAACGAAGTAGCTCCCACCTAGTGCGCTTTCTATTTGATTCCGGGAAACCGTAGAAACCAGTAAATCGCCATTGAGAAGTATTCGAATCATCAATAATGAGATCAATATGATTATTAGAAAAAAACCCATGACAGTAGCCGAGATATCATGCATCCAAAATATAGCAAGGCCACCACTGCAGCCAACCCGATCGACACAAAAACAAAAATCCTACTTTAACAAAGCTTTTATTTCATCAACCTTAACTGAGTTCGCAAGAGTTTCACTTAAAAAAAGAACACGAGTCTTATTGAACCTAACTAGGTCCTTCAATGCTCGAACTGTCTTGTGGTTGCCTAGGCCATAACAGTTCCATGCTAAATAAATCATAACTCGCGGCGGGTCTGCTGATCCAGACTGGCCGATGCAACATGGTATTTGAGTTAAGGTAAAGCTGATTCACTCATAGTCATCATTTCTCCGAAGCTGTCTCCATTGTCACCCTTCCTCGGACGTTTTTTTATTGTCCTCTATATCCATAATCGCTTCTTCATTTTCCTGCTACCCAGGGCTGTTATGCAGGCTCTTATCAGTTGAGCTGTCGGTAGCTGTGTAGTACTTCCGGCCCAATTGAAAGTCAGAATTTACAGTGGATTTGATCGGGAATATCTTAGGAAAGAAAGCAAAATTGTTGCCTATCTTCTGGGGATTATGAACAGCAGCTGGCGAAATTTGTGCAGCCTGATTTTGTGCCGCAAAATCAGCTCCAAAATCCATTCACAGATCCCGTTTCCATTGCACCTTTCTCCTTGCGCTCCTAGCCCGCACCTCCGGCTGAATCTCCTCCGACCATTCCCGACTGAGCTCCTCGTTTGGTTTTTTCCAGAAGCTTGATGTAGTTGGTTTCTCCATGTCCAATTAAGCCACACAGATATCAGACTAAAGGCAAACGTTCATAACTAAACGTTATGACTATAGGATCGCCTCCCTGTTTACGGATAATCTTTTTCCTTATTAGCGGTTCTTCTACATTGATGCGAATCCGAACCTGCATATAGTTATTTCATGCATTGCGTCTATAAGTTGAGTCATACTCAAGATATGTACCCATCAAATTTTCGATATTTCTTGCCAACATCTCCGATGCAAAACCCAGTGGCAAGCCATGAAACTGAACCCACACATCTGTATGAATGAAATTGAATTCAGCAGGATTCTCTCCTTCCTTCCATTGATGGACTAGCAAGATGCATTTTTTGAACGACCACGATCCCCCAGCTAGCATCTTCTTCAGATCAATATGATGATAAAACTGGATGAGATACAGATTATTATCCTCCATTGTTTAATAAACGCTCCCTTCATAGGACGCCAGAGACTCAACAACGTCTGTTCCAAAGCCTCAGCATTAATCGTTCAATCACCAACCAGTTTACCCAGCAAGCAGAAATCATGATTAACCTCATCATTTTTTATGGCTTCCGACAGTATTACAAACTCGAGATTTTCCTTCTCCTGGATAGAAAGACTCTGAAACTCCTGATCCATACTAAAGAAACAACGGCAATGACGAACGAAAACAAACAAAATCTCACACAAAACTTACCTTGCAAAACTACGACAGGACCGAAAACTTGCACTCTTAAGAGAGAAACGAGAGGCAAGACCCTCCAACGACTTGTTAGAAATGACCCTTGTTAAAAGGCTTTTAGAAAAAGCTCTCCCCTCGAATCCAATCATTAACACTGGACTTGATCTTCTTCATCACGTTTTTGCCTTCTAAATTGATCATCTTCATCATTCACCTTGGACCACAGAGGAACTGGAATTTGTTTAGTGTAAAAATACAAATGTTATTAACAGCTAAATAGGTATCTATTTTTATTTGGAAGAAAAATTGAAATTTAAAAATAAAAATTACACCATAAAAATAGAAAATTAGAATTGAAAAACCCCCCTTAGTTTAGATTTTTGTTTGATCTTGTAATTTGAATAATCCTGTACGTCAAGACGAATTTAGATTTTAGATTTTTCAAATTTGAATCAGATTTAACAAGCAAAAATTGCAACCAAAATCGTTATTTATCTCTATCTCACTTCCTCCGTTACCATGAATAGTATAGATGTTGCTAAAGAAGATTTTGTCGCTTTACATGAATTAGACAAGCGGCCATGCACATCATGGACACAATAATCAGACAAAAAGTTGACGAATTCATACCTACTAGCTTCATAGCAAGGAACATGTTTTTTCAGTATTACAGCAAGGCGATTGCAATCGTTGCAACAGGCCAACGGATGTCTTTTCTTGGCTAAGTAATCACATTCTTTTTGTCCTCACATAATGCGAACTCCAAGGACACAAGCTACAACATCTGTAGCAAGCAACCCCAGGAGCTGTTGCTACCAAGCATCAATCTTTCTAGATTTTATAACGTTAAATTTGTCAATTTGTAGGGACAGAAATCGTGTGTGCTAGAGACACGTAATTAACAAGTTGATAACGATCAAACTTCATTACATCAAACTTCAACTTTCATGATAAATATATATTATTTAGTAATGGCAATTAAGCCGTCTCTACATCAATCAACCAGTTAACGTGCTGTGATGATGAGTTAGTAAGCGCGTACTAGCTGTCACGAAGCTACTGGTCCACGTACGTTCCAGGGTCTTGTCCCGCATTGGTTTTTGTCATGGTTTGGAAGGGTCTATTTAGGACCTGGGAGTTTTTGTGGCTACAAATATGATTTGGTTAGTGAAATATCTTACAGCGTGACAAACTCCAAGACATGTACAGGAACCTGACTTGCCTCCGTCCCACCATCCATCATGTAGTACTCGATCGTTTTCCCTTTCCTCACATCGTCTTGTAAGAAAATTCTAGATACTCCTTTTCGGTTTCAGATTGTAGGCTTTAGAGTTTATTCAATTATATTTGAGGGTAGGCATTGATGTTGACTTAGAAAGAACAAATTCTGAATTGAGAAGGGGACGGGGACCACTATTTAAACAAAATATCAAATTAGTCGTTTGGTATGGACGTACATCGGAATTGATAAATATATAAGTTTAAAATTATTGATAAGAAAATATAAGAAATTTTAAAGTTTCACACACATATATATCTGTATATATATATTCCTTTACTATCAAAATTCATGCTTATTTATTGATATTAATATTTGTTTATTATATGGAATTCAAGTTTCACGTCGTTGATATATTTATATTCTTTTATAACTAAAATTTATATTTATTTATTTAAATTATTAAAACAATTTTTGTATTATTAAATTATTTAAAGATAAAAAAGAAACTATTAACTTCAAAACAATTTTAAAAAATATAAACAAAAACAATAACATTTTAAGGAAAGCAAAGACTGGAAACTAAATATGGTTAGTGTGAAGAAGTGGTGATTACAAAACTCTCAAAACTTGAAACCCCCCGTAACCAAGGATCATATATTCTATATCTAGGAAATAGTTTTCATACTTTGGAAACTTGTGATTTCGGCGAATCCCTTAATTGGGAATAGCACCAACTGCGCCGTAGCTCCTTTTTCTTGCGTATAAATTACTACTGGAGACTATGGATAAGATATAATCCTTTCCCATCAGTTTTTTCCTATTGTTTACCATTATTAACACACACTTTTGCCATTACGCGACCTCTATTAGTAGTCAAGGTTTTTATTTCTGCTGGACATAGTATGTCTCTGCGAAATCTTTCTTTCTGTGAACTCTCTGAAGACTCCTTCGCTAACACTTCAGTATTTTTCCTTATGGGCTCTCATACTGTGACGGGAACGTGGGTATTTTTACAGGATTGAGGTTCTTTCAGTTGGCTCACTAGCTATTTACTTTTTTCCGTTTTATTTTAGTCCTATTTTTATTTTTATTGTCTTTTCATATTTGTATTAGTTTTATTATTAGTATTATTAGCACCTTTGAGTATTATTAGTCTTAGTATTATTTGCTTCTATTTTATTTATATCTATAGATTTTGGTATTTTATTATTATTTCTATTTATGTATTTATTGTTAAAAATCTTCCGTGCTAATTTTACCTTTTCTCTATAACTTGCATCATTCTTATATTGTCTCATTTGCATGTGAGTATCAGAAACAGCCTTTCTATTATATAGAGGTAAAATTACATATTATTAAATCTCCCCAAATCTTATTTTATTGTGAAATTTTGAACTGAATGGTGATGATGACGATGACGATGATAATATCTAGAAGATCTTTTAGGATTCATCTTTTAGGTAAATATTATTTACTATAATCATCTGTCTCATCCATCAAACTGTTGCAATAGTGAAGACTTAAAATCCTCTGCAATTCAGTATGAATTATTCTTTTGTTCCTTTTCCCACCAAATCATGCAGATATCTGATCATTAAACAAACGCTAGGATACCGTAACGATGTCATCCTAGTGTCTGTTTAATTTTTCTCATCCGATGTAATTTTTCTCATTCGATATAATTAAGGACAAATCTATATTTTGTCACCAAATGTTAAACATTTGTTATGAAAATAAAATAGCGTTGCAAATTGTACAACATTTTGTTACTAAACTGATAAATCATCGCTAATATTAAACTTTTTACCTTTTTCCGACGGTCAAAACTATTGTCACCTATCACTCCAATTTCGCTACTAATTATACACAACGTCACCAAAACCCAAGCATTTTCTTTAGATTCGCAATTTTCTTAATTGATTAACATATATGAGTTATTCCTATTACTAACAACAATATGAAAATTTTGTCTTTTACACTTATATACGGAGTTGTTCTTAATTTGCTTAATTTTTAGAAATTGCTAATCTTTATTTTTAATTTGGTAGATAAATAAAATAAATTGGGGAAATTTTTAAAAATTTGTATCTTCTTTTTGTTATTAGTGGAATTAATAAGGATTGCAAACCACAATTCATTTAAACCAAATTCATCACTAAAATGACAACATATATACCCTTTAACCCTTAATCTACCATTAACCTTATTATTTGTATAAAAAAGATGCATTTAATTTAAATACCTAAGGGTTTTCGCTACAAAGTAATTTTAGTCACAAAAAACCATTTCCGCGACCAACCACCATACTTAGTCGTAAATGGTAGACAATTCGCTACAAGATTTCCACATCGCTGCCCAAAACCGAAGTAATCTCTTTACTTTCTTAATTTTCTTAGTTGATTAATATACATGAGGTTTTCCAAATACGTCATACAAAATGTTAAATTAATCTTCTCACTTATATATGCAATTGTTCTTTCTTTGCTTAATTTTTGGAAATGACTAATCTTTAATTTTAATTTGCTAGAAATAGTTTTCTAATTGTATTACAATGTATTGTTAAATTATTATAATTTAGTTTTTCTAAATTACAATAATTAAAAAGTATAATTTTTTGAAATACGTTCTTCGAAATTATAATAATCAAAATGTATAATTTTCTAAAAATTATAAGTCAATTATAATTTATTTAAACAGTCAACAAATTAATTTGAAATTAGTTTTCAACTGAATAATTTAATTTTTAATTCAAATTACGATTTATTTGGAATAGGAAAATAAATTTATTAAAAATTATTTATGAACTTGCGGGCTTTGGCGACGAGCCATGTATTAGTCACTACATTTGATGTTTGTCGACCAAATACAATAGATCATAGCAAAGTAATTAATTCTACTTCCAAACAACTACAATAAATAAGAAATGACATTGTTAACCTTAACAAGAAAAACGATGTCGTTTTGTATTAAGTTTTCAATGATAACGACAATAAAAGGCTACTCCATTCTTGTTCAAGCCGTCAACATTTCTCAAAATCCTCTCTTCTGTTTGGGTTTGTATTATGGTCATAACCGTCAAAGAACCATTATTAACTGAATCGGTATTATTCTTTTGTTCTATTTTCATTAACGAAGTTGTGCTAAGTTTAACTCTTAGGCGTTTATTGTGAGTTCTTAATTGTGCATTTGATGTATAGATTGTGTTTATAGTTGTGTTTCAAACATGATTTACTATCTGTCTAAGTTATTTGTATATGAGTTGGCTTCTTTCCAACGATCTTTAACGCTTCCTTCATTAGAGCTTCTTAACTATTTAAGGAAAGGTCTTCAAGAGTATTTTACTTTGCATAGTAATATAGCCTAATATTGATAATACTATTTTTTTGTACATCAAGAACATAGTCAAGTCTATTGTACTTTAAATTATAAATTTTGCATGTGATACAAACTACACAATAGATTTCTGAAAATTTAGTAAGGGTAACTTTCATATTATTAGGCAGATTGAAATGTATAAGTGCTAAACTGGGCTACTTTCACTTATCATCGAAATTGGAGTTGAACTTATCATCATTTTATTCTAAATTGACATTTGCAAAATATACCTCTTAACATTATTAATAAATAAATGTCAACATGGCAACTAGTTCTAGATGATCCTAATTCATTCCGTTGGGAGGAATGTGATAAAATTGTCCCTACAGAAAAAATAAACAATGCAGAAAAAATCTCCACTTCATACACTAATCATCGTTTCCCTTCTTTGATCGATCTTCTGCTTCAAGGTGTTTAGTATCATCCGAACAATGTCACTTTCCTTATTATGTACATCTCAATTCCTTTTATGAAGCTATTATATATATTCACATTTGATGGTATATACTACATGTTGATTTAAGCTTCCATAAATCTCAAAGATGACATGTATGTCCATGGAGGTGGGAGTGATGTCACAACGGTCCATAAAGGATTTAAAAAATCAGTTGTTTTCAAAAATTCGTCAAGTTCACAGACTTCATCTGGTCATTCACGTATTCTTGTCACTCCAATTTCGGTTCATTTAACGGTTTACTAATATGACAATATCTAAGTTCTATACTGATTATGTTTTAGGTAAACTGTTTCGTACTGACAGTTCATTTAGAGAACTTGTCTTCTATGCTAAATCTAGCGACTCATTCACTGTATCCTCTACAATTTTAGCTATAACGAAAATGTCACAAGAGGGTGTGAAAAGCTCCACAACTGAGGGAAGAACTATTATTGTTTTAATTGGTGCCTTCGAACGTGCAAAGACCTTTCTTGGGAATCTAGACATTGGGGACTCATTTATCTTTACCGACTCTCATGTCACTTGGAATCTAAAAAAATAATTATATCATTGTCATT
>JANZLX010019216.1:0-10468 GCA_025531955.1 Erythroxylum orinocense | reverse complement strand
CCCATTAAGTTCTTTGCTAACCTGGTTTTCTCTCATAAATTCAGTTTATGTCTAAATATGAAATTTATAAGTTCCCTATTTTAGAATTCCGTTATTAATTTTCACTTATTAGTTCTTCAATTAACAACTAAGGCTTAGTAGTGGTTGGCCAAACATAATACCAGCAGAATTAATATCAAAACAGAAAAATCAAACTTATAAATCCACACTCATAAATTAACTGAAATTCAGTCCACAAAAAATTAGCTAAAAGCTTCAGCCCAACATTAAAATTTTGAGGAAGCTACTAAATCATGATAGGATGGCCACAAAAATCAGGATCAGCAAACAACGTAGAAAGACAATAAATCAGATATAAAAATGAATGGGTTTTGAAATTTATGTTTGCATCCCTCACTGTTGGTGCGTTAGCCTCCTTGGGCGTCCTTGCTGGTTGGTAGCGTCCTAGCCTGTGTAGCGTGATGTCCCCTGGTTTGTAGCTAGATGAATCTGCGTGGTCCTTGGTTAGTCGGCATCTGCTGTGTGGTGCATCTCATCTATCTTCAACGTCTTCCAGCTGCCAACGTTTCTCTCTACCAGCAGCTGCTACGTGAGTTTAGAGTGTTGAGTGAGGGCTGTAACGTGAGTGGAGTATTTGTGAGCGGTGTGTAACGTTTTTTCTCTTCTTCTCCCCTGCTCAACGTGTCTTCTCTTTTTTCTCACCAGCTACTTACGTAGGTCTCTTTTACTCTCCAGCTTCTCACGCATATAACACTGCCAATTCCTGCTGCTTTTTTCCTTTTCATCCAGCTACTAACGTGTCTTAAGTTGCCCTCCTTTGCCACCGCTAACGTGCGTGAGTTTGTATGTTTTATTTCCACCTGCTGCTCCAACCCAGTCACGCCACCAGCTGCTCTCCACAGACGCACCCAGCCTCTATTCTCCCTTGGTTTGTAAGTTGTAACGTTAGTCCCCTTCACACACCACTCTCACCCAAGTAACGCACTCTCAACATCCAGCTCCCTACTCACTCTTTTAATTACTCACTCACACATGTAACGCTACTCTCTCCAGTCTACTTCGTTCTCTCCTTGCACAGCCCTTCTTGGTTTTTCACTCACACCAGTTCACGCGACTCACACCACTCATGTTACGCACATACCTCCACCTCTCACTCTTCACACACTTCACGCCCCTTCACTTCTTTGCTAGCACCCACTTCACTCTCATGTAACGCCCACCTCCTCTGGTCGTTGGAGAATAACTCCATTTGTAGTTCACGCACCAGCTCCTTATGCTCTCCCTTGATTTTTCTCTGTTCACGCACACCTCTGTCCCCTGCTGTCCTCACGTTACTCCCATCATCAGCCCCTGTAACGCACTGCCCTTCTGCTCTTCTTCTTCTCCTTTCCAGCTATCCTCTTCTGCTTTGGCATGGGTTGTGGGTCTCTTGGTCAGCTGTTCACGTCTCCTGCTGGTGGTGTCTGCATGGGTCTCTTGAGCTGTAACCTTGGTCCCTCTTGTGTTGTTCTCTTCTTACCCATCTCCTTGTTTTGGTGGCTAGTGATTTTATTTTATTCTCCTCCAAGTGCGTCTCCAGCTGGCGTCCTCTAATTTGTGTAACCTTGGTTAACATTTTGTGTGTGCTGCAGCTGGTCCCTTCTTTTGTTGCTGCCACCTTCTTGTAGTCTTCTTTTGGTGTAGCTGTCACGTGTCCCTCTTGGAGCTATCTTGTTTGTTCACGCACCAGCTCATGGTTGCAAGCTTTTATTTGATACCTCCATATGTGCGTCGTTGCTCCCTTTTCACGTGGAGTTGGTGGGTGGCTGATGTGGTGTCACGTTATGGGCTTTCAATGTCAATTATATTTTGCTGTCCAACCTCACGTTGCGTCCCTCTTTTTTTATTCCACTGCCTCATAGCCCTCCCATGATTTAATTGCTGCTGATTTATGTCTCTAGTGTCCTCTCTTTTGCAGCTCCTTGATTTAATTAAATTCCCTTGGTGCCTTCAACTGTAGCGTGGAGGCGTGGATTGTTTTTTATTCCTGTGCGTTCAGCCTCACACGTCAATGTTTCGCCTTGGAATGTTGTGGTCCTTTTAAACTAAAATCAAGTGCAATTCTTACAAATTAAATATGAATAATTATAAATGCAAATTTTGACGAACCAAGCAATTTAGCAAGAAAAATATATACAAAATCTAATAATTAATTCAGAAATTAAGGGAAAATGCCATTAATTCTAATGAGAAAACTGCATCCAACAGATGTTCATATACTTGTTCACGTGTAAAGTACGATCATTCATCGGGACCTATTCACTGGGACCATCTTAGGAGGTCATCGATCAGTTGTCTTAAGTGAATTCTCTGAGGTCAGAATCACTCTATTTACTTACATGAAATCAGAATAAATATCAATCTGTGGTGAATTATCTGAGGTCCAAAATAGTCTTTTTCATTAGTTAAAAATAAAGTTGTGAATTATTAAATTTTCTTAAATTTTACACATTAGCAAAATTTTTCCTAAAAAATTACGACCAACCTTTTCAAATTATGCGATGAATCTCATGCCTACGTTAACGATGTGTCGGATAACAATCAAATTCATCAAAAAATTTATCCACATGAATCTTGGTCGGGTCGGTCGTGCTAAGCCCAAGTCCAGACTAGAACAGCCTGTGAGCAAGTCGGCCCATTCATGAATAATGACCTAAACCTGGCAGCTATTCCATATGTAAGATACTACTTTGCCATGATACAGGTACGATTTCCAAGAACCCTAGTATTTTTTATTCACTAGCCGCCAAAACCCTCACAAAAGACTAACTTGAGCGTCGGAGGGGCCTACCGGCAGTCAACCCCTAGTGTGCCTTTATTGTTTTGCAGGAATTTTTCAGCCAAAGTCAGCCAATCTCATGGATCCAAGTAACGACGTCCAGCTCCAGCAGATTCAGATAGAACCAGTTGGCGCCCACCGTGGGACACGACGTCAGGGCACCACGTCCAGAAACACTCAGATCAATCAGGCGGCAGCAGCCAATCCTGATATAGCCGCCGTCGCAACACTTGCGCTACAACGGATAGGTTTGCAGTTATCTGCCATTCTCCCACCAACACATCATGATTCCCACACACAATCTTCGCACCCGAATGATCAACCACAACTTCAAAATCAAGATCAAAAAGAACAAAGTGTAGCCCTGGAGGACAACGTCGAGAGCAATTCGTATCCTCATTCCAGCACCCCTTAGACGCAAACCTTCCTGCACCACAACAAACCTCCCTCACCCTAAGACAGATAGAAGAAGCGGTCGATCTATTGATCCGCCAAATCCTACAGTCTCAGCCGGAACAACAGCATACCCCTGCTCGGCAGATTGGTGTGATGGCCAATCGCCATTCTACTGAAGCCCTAGAAAAAATAGTGGACGATCGAATCAATATGGCCATGAATTCTCGCCCGGATCATCCATCAACACAGTACAGCTCTCCTTTCATCCCGGCGATCCTAGATGGCTTCCCAGCGGTCGGTATCAAAATACCAATACCTGAAAAATACACTGAAAAGACTGATCTCCTCGACTATTTGCAGCACTTCCTGTCGATGATGAATCTGCAATATGTCCCAGATGCAATTCAATGTAAGACATTTTGTACAGCCTTTCAAGAAGGAGCTCGACGATGGTTTAATAGTCTACCCCCGCTTTGCATCACTTGCTTTGAGGATTTTATGCTGCTATTTCTCAATCAATTTGCTACAAGTAAACGACCACAGAAGACTGCCTTGGAGGTGATGCAGTTGATCCAAGGAAGGAACGAGAGTTTACGGGAGTTCATCACTCGGTTTAACAACGAAGTTGTTGAAGTCCCTGACCTCACTTGCTCGTCCATGTTGACGACACTTATGAGCAACACAAGGGATGAAGAGTTTAAGAAGTCATTAGCCCTCGATCAGCCCAAGTCTGTTCAAGAGATAAGAAATCGGGCGGACAAGTATATCCAGCTCGAGGAAGTACTGAAAAACACAAAACATAGAGCAGACGACCGCGAGCCGAGCGGCAGAACCGATGATTCATATAAACGACAGAAGAACCAGTCTAGCTGGAGAAAGCTGATCGACCGACAGGACCCACGACACGAGTCCTTCACCCCGCTCAACAGGCGGTACGCGAAAGTATTGAAGGTCATGAGAGCTGAAGGGGAACCCCTCCGAGAACCTAATACATTGAAAACTCCTCTGAAAAAGAGGGATTCTTCTTTATATTGTCATTTCCATAGAGATGTCGGTCATGACACGGAGGATTGCTGGGACTTAAAGAAAGAGATTGAACACCTTATCCAAAGAGGAAGATTGGGTAGATTTTTGGAGCACGGAAACAATGCCGATCGAGATAATGAGGGTAGGAGCGATTGATCGGACAACTGGCGAAAGCCTTGGAGACAAAATAACTCGAACAAAGGAGGGAGGCAGCACAGGAATACGGACGACCGACGCGATACGAGAGGACAGTTTAGGGCAAGAGGTGATAGAAACACCGGACAACAGGATGACCTACCGACTAGGGTCATTAACATGATTTTTAGTGGTAGCGTAGCAGGAGGGTCCACCGTCAAAGGAAGAAAGCGGTATGCCAGGCAGGTCGTTGAAGACTTGTCAGCAAAGAAAAAGAAGCAGAACGATGGGGTGATCTCGTTTGACGAATTTGATCTACATGGTGTTAGATGTCCTCATGATGATGCACTAGTGGTCACCCTGAACATGGACAGTAGCGAAGTGAAACGGGTGATGATTGACATAGGCAGCTCAGTCGACCTACTATATTACGACGCTTTTAAGCTGATAGAGATCCCGGAAGAGCGGCTGATGTCAATAGGGGGACCCATCAAAGGGGTAACAGGAGCATCAGCCTACCCATTTGCTCGAGTCCTCTTGAACATAAAATTCAAAAAAAAAGCCATGCCAAGTAAAGAAGAATGTTAAATTCCTGGTCGTGAAGTTTGTGGGAGCATATAATGCAATAATTAGGAGAGCCACCTAAAACGCCCTTAGAGCAATCGTGTCAACCTATTATCAAGCAATGAATTTCCCAACGCCCCATGGAATCGGGATCGTCAGGGGTCAGCAAAGAATCGCTAGGGAATGCTACTTAGCGAAAACAATAACCCTTGAGGGAGCGGTAGTTTTGACAGGTTCTCTTGATGTGAGAGCCGACAAAGAAACTGCAAGGGTGGACCCTGTAGAATAAACGCAGCAGATCATATGGGTTGAAGAAGACCGATCCAAATTCATAAAGAAAGGCCAAGGAGGCCTTGGAAACATCCTGGAAAGATCGGTCAGACACAAGAAGGACCATATCAAGCCATGGCCCTTACACCCCACGCAGCACGAACATCAAGATTTTATCGAGGCAGTGGAGTTCTCAAAACTTAAAGACGTTTTACCAACAGATATGCTTTACTTTATTTGTTTCTCTGTCTTGTATTTTATTATCGCTTATGCATTTATACATGTAGCCAGTGGGTATCTCTTCCCTGGCCTTGCCAATCAGGTTTTTTAATGGCCCACAACAATAAAGGGGTTTCCAACTCCTCGGCAAGAAAGGTCTCGTTAAATTGGGTTAAAGGGAGAGCATTCTACTGACTGTCATCCACATCGCTCGGTCAGGTTGCCAAGACAGGATCTTGGAACCAGGCGATTCTAAGAACAGAATCTTGGGTCGCTCGGCCTCGCCATCGTTCGGTCAGGTTGCCAAAACAGGATCTTGGAACCAGGCGATGCCAAGACAGGATCTTGGATCGCTCGGCCTCGACATCGTTCGGCCAGGTTGCCAAGACAGGATCTTGGAACCAAGCAATGCCAAGATAGGATTTTGGATCACTCGGCCTCGACAATCGCTTGGCCTCGACCACACTCGTCCAGGTTGCCAAGACAAGATCCTTGGAACCAGGCGATGCTAAGAAGATTAATCTCGGATCGCTCGGCCTTGACCACGCTTGGCCAAGTTGCTAAGACAAGATCCTTGGAACCAGGCGATGTCGAGAAGATTAATCTCAGATCGCTCAGCCTCGACCACGCTCGGCCAGGTTGCAAAACAAGATCCTTGGAACCAAGCGATGCCGAGAAGATTAATCTCGAACCGCTCGGCCTCGACCACGCTCGGCCAGGTTGCCAAGACAAGATCCTTAGAACCAGACGATGCCAAGAAGATTAATCTCGGATCTCTTGGCTGTTTTCTTTCGCATCGATCGGTCAAAGGATTTATCGACGCCCCCGTAAAATGAAAAAGCAGACCTTTATATGAAACTAATGACAATCTAAGTTACGTTTGCAAAATTGAGAAGACAATGAAGGATAAGAATAAAATTTTTATTTCTTCATATTTTTCCTGGTCACAAGCCCGACTAGGTGAACTTTGAGGGTCGTACAACCCAAGTTAGTGGGGATCTTCAGGAAGAGAAGCAGTTGGATCGGCAGAAGGGGAGATCGACAAAGCAACTGAGGCAGGACCAGAGTCTGTAGGAAGAACCAAAGAGACACCCCTTTAAGATCGCTCGTCCTCCTCATCCGAGCTAAGGTCCAACTACTCATCCAGAACTGCCGCTCATTCTCCCTCGGCTATCTCCCTCACTTCCTCTAGAGAAAGGCCGAGATCGGTGGGAAGCATCGGTTCGGCGTAATCCTTGAAGGAAGGTCGATCCGACCCATTAGGAATGCAAATGCTATGGCAGCTCTTCAGGATGGAAAGACCCAAGTCGCAAGCAAACTCTTTGCACTCCTCGAATAAGTGCCGCTCTTTCCATCGCTTGATCGCCTCGACCCTTTACTATTTGATGGAGCCTTGTAGCTCCCTCAGCTTATTCTCAGCTCTTAGTTTATCCCTCACCGCTTCATGGCAGTCCTGGAGGAATTTTGATCGAAGCTCCTGCTCTGTCTCCATCTTTCTCTTCAAGTCCTTACATTCCTGGGCCAGCCTGTCCTTCGCCGCAACCACCCTGCTCTTTTCCTCCTCCCCCGTAGTGAGTTAAGCTCTCAAAACGCTCCTCTCCTCCTCCCAAAATTTCTTCTCCTCCTCCAAGGAAGAGAGTTGAGCCCAGAAGACGTCTTTCTCTTCCTTGGCCTCTGAAAGCTCGGCCCTCAAAGTGTTCACTTGCTCAAGAAGATCGCGGACTTCCCGGTCCAGCGTTCAGGCAGTCTCGTCGAGCTGTTCAACATGTTGGTGCATCGCGGAGGCGAACGCCAGATCCCTCGCACAGCTACGGACGAGATGGGCCGCCAGCTCCTGATTATCCAATGAGTCTATAAGCTTCTCGTCTACAGGGGGAACGACCCTCTGAGCAATGTGAAGATCCACATCGAAGTCTCCAAGTGACGCAGCCTTATCTAGACTGATCGCTGGCTCCCACTTCTCGGCGCTTGCTGCTCGCCCTTTCCCCTTGCCCTTATCCGATCGGGCAACACGCTCTTCCCCCTTCTCTTTCTTCCTGCCTTGGTTCGATGGGCAGGGCGGTCGGTCGATAACCCAAACGGTCTTTTTCCTCTTAAGAGGTGGCTCAACCTCTTCCTCCTCTTTTATGAACACTAAGCCTTCACCAGCCAACCGGGTCATCACTGTTGGCTGCTCAGGTGCAGCCGTCAGAGCAAGCACTGCAGACGGCTCAGGAATAGTAGGTCGAGCGACGTCCTGTTCGGAAATAGTGGGCCGAGCGACATCCGCGCCGGCCTCCCCTTTCTTGCCTTGCCCCTTTGTCTTTGAAGAGGGCCTGGTGGCTTTGCGTTGGCCTCCGATGGAGCTGGAGGACCCAGTGAAATCACTGAGCTTTGCCATGGCTGCACAGCAATAAAAGCAGGTCAGAAATTGAAAATAGTACTTGAGCATGCAGTAAGTGGTTAAAATACAAAGAGTCAACTAGAGGGGGCAATTTCTTCTCCTAGCCCGCTAATTCGAGGTGGGGGGTTGAATAGGAATGAATCGGTCAAGGCCCCCCCGCAATATCCTAGAATGAGGCGATCGAAGTCATACCGCCCGAACGCCTTAATGCAATTGACCACCTCCCATTCCTCCCTAGTAAGGAGCAGATTTGGGATGTCGTTTCACCGCTCGGTCAGGGGATACCTCCACGGCCTGGACTCAAAGACAGATCCCGGGGGCCTCACGAAGAAATACTTCGTCCGCTATGCTTAGACTTTTGAAGCGATTCTAGCAGGACGATACCTCGCGTCTCTATACTGGAAGTGAGGGAACCCGACCCTAGTGCTCGAACTTTGGTTCATCTGCAAGAAGTGGCGCAGAATGCCGATCGATGGAGGACACCCAAACTGATGACATAACAAGGCTAGACCATTGATGAACCTCCAACTATTATGGGGGATCTGACTTGGCCTCAACGCATAGGCGTCGCATACGTCGTCAATAATTGGGGCATACGGAAGCTTCATGCCCCCGATTGAGAAAAAGTTGTCCAAAATAGCGAAGTAACCCCCCAAACTGTTGTGGATCCATTGCCTCTCGAAGGCTAGCCTGGGTCCCCAAGACGCAGGGATGCTATTCTTGATGACCGACCGGTTCAATTCTTTCTCAGTCATCGTCGATGGGTCACACGGCGGTTCTTCTATGACCAACCCATCCTTCCGATCACTCGTAGTGACTTCCTCAACCCCCTCATCTCCGACATCGCCATTACTTCCGCCGCTACCTCAAGCGGCCCGACTATTTATGAGGCCCTCCCAACGGCTTCATCCCTAGGACTAGCTCCACTTCTAGGGCTGGTTGACAACATGATTACAAAAAGAAACTTAGAAGATGAAGGAAAAAGGACGTACCTAATTTGGTGATTGAAGTTGGGAATTTGAACGGCAGTTGAAAGAAAACTCCGGAGACTGTAAGCAAGAAAATGCAAATGAAAACAGAATAGAAGTCGGAGAACAAAACAATCGTGAAGAAAATTTGTAGTCAGCCGATCCTAAGTATTTATAGAAGATCGGCCGAACGGGCACTCCAACCAATGCTTGACGCGTGGAGGAAATCCGAGCTAAACTCAGACATATGGCAGAATCTGAGCTGAGGTGAATTAGGGTTGTTGGAAATCCGGAGTGGCGCGACAGCTGAAAGGACGCATCTGACAGCTGTACAGTAGTTAAAAGGACGTACGTGACAGTCTGTCAGAGGACGCAAACCGTTAGTAATGATTACACCTAGCGCTCTGTTTAAGTCCTGACATCCAATCGATCGGCCCTACCACTACACTTGTCCGATCGACCCTATCGTTACACTCGGTCGGCCTGCCATATCATTATAGCCGATCGATCGGTTCTGACATTACCCTCGATCGGTCCGCCGTGTCGTTACATCTGATCGGTTGACCACATCACGATAATCGATCGATCAAGCCTAGCACGAGTTGCCTTGAAGACACGTTATACGATCCTTATATACTCCTTCAACCTTTCTTTTGGATCAGACTCGAGGAGTAAGGGGGCTTTTGGTTAGGTTGGCTGTGCTAGGCCCAGGCCCAGGTCCACGCGTCCACGGCCCATTCACAGGTAGTAACCTCCCATGCATACGTAAAGACCTACCTAAAGACCTAAACCTAGCATCTATTCCTTATATAAGGTACTACTTTGCCATGATACAAGTACGAGATTAGAACCCTGTTGTTTTCTATTCACTAGCAGCCAAAACCCTTACAAAAAGACTAACTTGAGCGTCGGAGGGGCCTACCGAAAATCAACCCCCGGTGAGCCTTCTATTGTTTTGCAGGTATTTCCCAGCCAAGATCATCGAACTCATGGATCCAAACAATGGCATCCCGCTCCATCAAGATCAGACAGAACCAATTCCATACCTGTGGATTACTAGAGGAATGAGATTCATTGTTGACTATACTCCATTCCCATTCCTTACTATATTCATTCCTATTTCTATTCTCATTACCTTCTGTGAACCAAGTGCCCCCTAAGGTTTTATTAAAAAAATTGATTTTTTTTCAAAATTTTAATTTTAATTTTAATTTTGTTTTTGTTTTTGTTTTATCGTATAAAAGCTAATGAATTAAAATTTTGTCTTTATTACAATGATATGAATACCATACCGGACTTGATATCGAATTGGACTCTAGTAGGGTACTATATCGGTACTAGTCAATATCGGGTATCATTTCAGACAATTATTTAAATTTACAAACTAGTTCCTAAATTCTTTTAAAAATTGCAAAAAAATTCTTCAGTATTGTATTGTATAATTTAAACCAATATTGTTGAAATAATCACAATAATATGAAATTAAAATAACAACAATTTATTTATTTTTCTTAATATTATTTTCACATATTCCATGTATAAATAAGAACCAAAATTAATATGAAAATGATTATTTTATCATCATAGAAATATAAAATTAAGAACAATATAAAGTATTTAAAAAATTACAAATTTATCATATAATAAATAATAACTACATCAAAATATCAAATAAAAAATAATTATTAT
>JANZLX010019180.1:0-10470 GCA_025531955.1 Erythroxylum orinocense | reverse complement strand
TGTCATATATCATGGACTTCATTAATTCGATTTAAGATCACTATCAATTCATAAAGAATGAACATCAAATTAATGAAATATGCCTTTCTTTATTTGTTCATAAAGACTGAACAAAATGCGCTGAAGGCGATTGCCTTTAGGGCACTACTCTAACAATCTTACGGTACTGTACAACATAAGTCGAGTTATCGAACATACAAGTCGACTTATCAGTACTGCAGAGGCATAAGTCGAGTTACACAGTGTACAAGTCGACTTACACTTACAACATATGTATATTACTTACAAAAAGAATCTTGGTACCTTATGACTAATTATATTATGCTCATAAAAATAAAACCAAACTCTTTCGTTTTATTAATAATAAATATTTTCATTACAAAAAAATAACTGGAAGAAGATTAATTTATATGTAAATGCACTTGCTTTCTAGCGCATTATATTTACATAACCCCAATAGGTGGATATCTGATTCATCCTATAGTTAAGCACAAATTGTGAATAACTATTAGTGAAACCAATCATAATTAAGTTTATACTTAATTTATGATCTATCAGGAAACCTAAGGAGGCCAACCTCTCAATATAGCCATTCATCTTCATTGCATATTACACTCAAGATGTCCCCTCAGCCATTTTGGAGCGGAAGAGCAACCTCGAGTTCTCGAACCTAGCTTGCTCATCAAACAACTCCCTCAGATGATAGACTATGGTATGAGCATCCATATCCTCATACTGCTTTTGCAATTACGATGACATGGTGGTCAGCATTATGCAGCTAGCCATCTCACTATCATCGAGATGCTTTCTGTACACCTTCTGATCACTATTAGAAGCATCAGCAGTAGGGGGATCGAGAAGTGGTTTTTCTAAGACACAACCTAGTTTTTCTGACTTGAGAACTATTCTCAAGTTCCTAAGCCAATCTAGGAAGTTGGGTCCACTCAACTTATTGGCTTCCATAAGTGAGCGTAGGTTCACACTAATGGTCATGGTGTCGATTCTTGCAACCTAATTTCAAAGAGAGAAATGGTGTTAGCCTGTACGTAAATGCATGTCTATTAGGACTTTAATAACACGCAGTATGGCTCCCCTATTTTCACGCAAATCTATAACCCTCAATATGAATCTGAGAGAACTTATATAGAAGTTCTCTTAGTGGATGGATATCCAATATCTCTAGGAATGTCCTTGGGTTTTCCCAACAAGCCACACTAGGTTAATCGGTAGGTATCAATCATACCAATGACATTTATAATGCAGCTATCAAATCTACTGCTATCAACTATCGATGGGTGCATGCTTATTGGGCTATCAACTCTTGATGCATGAACATCACATGTACATTACCCAACTTTGCCTCTATCCACATTGACCATGGATTTGCCCAAAAAATCAATGCTTTTATTTAAAACTAACCCATTAATCTGGAAATCATATTTCTTTGGATTGAACATATTCGTGTTGAGTAGGCTTAGGTTTATCCAATAACCCTAACTTTAAAAAAACTATGGTTCTCACTATATTAATGGAAGGCATTAGTTTTAATATTTTAAGTGAGGGATATCTACTTAGGTCTCGTCTAATTAGGAAGGTCTTTTATATATCACACATATATATAGTTATTATAACTATATGACATGATATGGACACCCCAATCATATTAGGCTTAAGTCCATAACCATCCATCATACAAGCCCACACATACATCTAACGTGCATCCTCTAATGCATAATATTAAACACATCAAATTTGGTTGTGACAAGTTATGGATCCTACATTTTGGACGTTGATTAAACTTTTGAATCGAATTTCTTCCTAAGTGTTTTTGTGGCTAAATTTAATCTTGTATGTTATTTTAGTTTATAATTCAATATTAATCAAATTAAATTAAATTCTTAATTCCTGAAATTACTTCACTGTAAAATTGATTATTGATGTCACAAATTAAACATTTTAATTTTGTCACATGTCAATTTCTAATTTTACTATAAAATAATGCTCTACTTAAATTAATTCAAAATTAGTTTCAAAATTTTTTAAAAAAATCCAAAACATCAAATCATCATTCCATGCATCTCCAGGTCATTTCAAGTTTGTCAAAATAATTTTTTGAATCACCTAAAATTATCAAGATAACCGAAACACCATTGAGATGCTAAAAATGACAAATTTGATATCTACAATTTTCTCGGAAATCATAATTCAACCAAAATCTTTTCGGTATGCTTCATTCATCAAAATAACATAATTTTATCGCACAAAAATATTTTTAAGGTTCTGGAACTAAAGCATACACACACAAAATTATCATACAAAACAGTTCCATTAATTTCAACAAAACTGACCAGATTTGTTTACTATTTGAAAAATTAATTAAAAAATTTAATTAATTCTAGAAAAATTCCATCAAATTAAACACAATCTAAATATGTTTATAAAAAATTCCATTATCAAATTTTAAGAAGAACATGTTAAACCTCATTAGCCAGCCAACAACATATGTTCAACAGAAAACAATTTTCCAACATATTGTTAGAAATTCGACAATCAATATTTCTATCACATTGAAATCAATTTTCAATCACTAAAACCATATACTAACATCTCATGAGCATATTAGTGAAAGAAAATCATGAAAAAAATTTCATAATTTAATTTGGAAATTTCTAAAGAATAGACCATATTCGTCACAGTCATGCAATCCTATTACACATGTAATAGTTTCTATATCTAACAGGCACAAGATGTCTCTAAAACTACTATTCGGTTTCCATCATGCATCACATGCATGAATCATTAGAATATACACTGGCAAATAAAACAAGACAAAAAAAAATACAAAATCAAACCTATGCCATTAGATGTAGTAAAATAAAACATGAACTTAGGATGTGTATCCTTAAAATCTCCTTCGTTCTTCATTTTCTTAACTTCTTTGGGTTGTCATAAACCACAATGACTAAAGGACGTCTCTAATGATATCCATATGAAGAGAAAGGCCTGAAACCTCTTAGGAAGAATGGCTAGAACACAAAAATTGCTAGCTTTGTGGTGTGTTCTTTAAGAGAGGATTTTAGAAGAAGGTGACAATTCACAAAAAGACAATTTGTTTTCTTACAACTTTTACAGGAAACTGAAGTGTCTTTTCCACCTTTTGGCCTCCCTCTAACCCCCAAGATCAATGGAGAGTTATTGGAAATTAAGTGACTTTTAATCCCTCTTAATTTAGCATGAAAACATTCACCCTTTTTTAAAAGGTTAATTTTGTCATCTTGCTTATTAAAGGGTAATTTGGTCATCTTACCTGATAAGCAAGATTAACATACGTCATATGATTGACAATTAAATGACCCTAAACTACCACCTTTTTGTAGCTTAGTCATGCATCTCTCATATCTTGGACACCCATCCAAAACCATTTTACTCATTATTCGCATCTCCAATGCATGTGACCTATTTATGTTCCCGGTTATGTTGTCCACTTGAATTAATATTTAAATCAAACAAGTCATGAGTAGTATCTAGCAACACATCATGACTCTCAATTGACTGGAAAGTCAATGGTTTGACTACGAACCCTTTCATAGACAATGTTCCTCTACAATTTGTCCTTTCATTATTCTATACCCCACTTGGTTCAGAGTATGGTTAAAGCGTCAACTCCTATTAGACTGACTGCGTCACATCTACCCCAAGCGATGTTAACTCTTCTTCCCGAGGCTTATTACTCAATTGGATATGTCACTGAAGACTATCTTTATGACATTTCAACTCTAGCCAGAGATTCTTGAATAATAACCCTGATAAGAGGTTATGGGTATCATCTTCTCCTTTCAGGAGTGGTGAATCCTTTATTAGCTACTGAATCAACTTCGAATAACTCAAGTCTAGCGATATTTGCACCATTTATATGATAAGACTATCACTGACAATAAAATAGATTATGCATATCATTATCTCATGGCAGGTCATCCAATGTACTTACAACTCTTAGCAAACATCCACATGTTCACTCTAAACAACTCATACTTATAGCTTATGAGATCCACTGCTTGATCTAATCAATGAGTATAACATGTGTTAGTCTGTCCAGATTAATAATGTCTCGTCTGATTAATCCTATGACAAGGGACAATTTAGACACTAACATAATTACACATAATAGGAATCTCATTTTTATGATCTCATAATGATTTCCTTCATTAATATATTTAAGATCACTATCAATTTATAAAGAGCATGAACATTAAATTAATGAGCTTTCATTTTTATTAATCATAAAGATTTATACAATAAGTGCTAAAGGTGATGGCCTTTAGAGCACTTCTTTAACAGATAGTTATAGGTTACATTATGTTTTAGTGGGTAATTTAGTATGTTTTTAGTTGTTAATTAGATGATTTGTGAATTTTTAGGTTTAGAGTTATGTCAGTGTGATTATGTGTTTGTGTTTTTTAATGTTATATGGATTAGAGCATTTTATCGGGCTTTAGTTTTATTCGTTTAAGGTGTTTTGATGTTTTTGTTAGTTTTTGAGATCAGGCAAAGAAGATCAGAAAAGTTTGGAGAAAGCTTAGAGGAAGACTCACGGTCGCAGTCGTAACATTCCAATCACGATCATGATAGAAGCAATCTAGATATGGTCATGATAGTGACTCAATGGGACACGATTATGTCAAAAGCTAATTTCATGGGTCATAGAACCTAATTTTCAATGGGCACAATCATGGCAAGAACGATACAGACGCAGGGATCTTCTTCCATTTCTACTTTTGTAAAGTCGTTTTGGACTTTTTGACCTGGGTAAAACCTAGTTTTACCTAAAAAGGCAAAAACCCTATAAAAGGAAAATAAAATGACCTACTGAAGGAAGCCTCCATCTTACCAATTAAAGAAAGAGGCAAGGAGGAGAAAGAAGAGAAAAGAGGAGAGAAGAAGAAAAGGAGTTGCTACAGTCACCATCAACCAACCTTTAGAATTTAATTTCTCGTTTCATCTTTATGTTTATCTCATTTACTTGTATGAGATGTGATTTGATTTCTTTTGATGGTAATGTGTTGGATATTGTGATTGTTTGTTGTTTTTACATATTTCGGTAACAAATTGAGAGAGTGAACTGATAGTAACATGATTAGGTTGGGTAATGAGAGTTAACAGCCTAATAGATCATATAAATAATCAAATTGGTAATTATATGATGATAGATCATGTTTGAGGACCTGATTGTTTATTAGAGTGCTTAAAAACTAATTAGAATGTGAGTTGTTTGTTAACTGTGAAATTGTAATTTTAGAGAATTAGATTCAATTAGGGATTATGATTTAGGGTTTAATGATTAGTGTTGAAGCAAGTTTTAATCTATTTAAGACCCTCAAAATATTGCAAGCACAAAGGTCATGGGTGTAGTATATGAGGCGTCGATCCCTCGTGGAGTTATTAAACTAATCTAATTGTAATCATCTAAGGCCTAAAGAACTATTAAAAAAGAATTGCACAGAAAAATAAACACAAGAAGATGAGTGATTGGAATAAAAATGTAAAATTAACACACAGAGTATCAAATTGGGCATTACTAAATTAACAATGAAAATTACACAAGGAAGATTAGTTGAATATGGGAAGGCAGATTTATCCTATCATCAAATGCTAACATGACTACTTTTGAGTTAATACGGTATCGGTCCTAGACTTTTGAAGGGTGGATTACTCTCTCTAGTTATAATCATTAAATTATAAATCATAATCCCTAATTGAATTATGGAATTTGCAATCTCTCAGTTAACAAAAAACCCACAATTACAATCAGATCTTAAGCCCTTTAGTAGACAACCAAGTCCTTATACGAGATCTCTCTTCATCTAAATTTTTGATTCGGTTATTTACATGATCTATTAGATTGTTTAACTCTAATTACCCAATCTAATTATTTTTTATCGGTTCACTCTCTCGATTTATTACTGAAGTATACAAATATAAAAAATAATCACAACACCTAATGTATTAATATCAAAAGAAATCACATGAACATTGATTCAATAAAAAATTCCTAAAGAAGTTGAGAACATCATTATCAAACCCAAATCCATCACTAATAATTCCATCTTATACATTCAAAAGAAAGAACAAAATGAAGTCACTTGGAAGGGTCGTAATCGATCAAGAAGATGGCAGCATAGTAGCCTCCTTCTTGTCCTCTTCCTTCTCTCTTCTTCTTCCTCTCTCCTTAGATCTTTCTCAAAGTGGCAGAGGTTGGAGCTATTTTATATGTCAGTTCTCTTTCTTTATATAGTATTTTCCATTTAGGTAAACCGTAAGGTTTTTGCTTTCCCAAAAAGTCTAAAAATCCCTCGAAAACTTAAGTCCGAAAGGTTGTTCATGTCTTCTAACACCAAGGCCACGATCGTGGCCCACTAAATTTTGATTATGTTACGATCTTGAAAATGAGACCATTATCGTGGCACCTTCACCAGACTTCTGTCATGAACATGGCCTTGGGTTTTGCTCTAGGCTTCCTCTAAATCTCCTCTATTCTTCTGTATTTGACCTGAAACACTAACAAACACATGATCAAGGTGTCGAGTCTTACAATTTATATTCCTTAATTACCACAAGTGCACGGGTCATGAGTTGCAGTATTTGAAGGGATGATCCCACAAGGCTCAAAAATTTGAAATTCAGCAACACAAAAGATAACTATGGAAATTAATCAAAAGAAATTACCAAGTTATGAGAGAGAGGATTCTACCTATCATTAATGCTAACCTAGCCAATTTTGTGTTATCGATTTGTTGGTTTTAGACTATCGAAGGGGGAATTACTCTCTCTCAAGTTACAATCCTACGCCCTAAATCTTTAACCCTAATTAAATTATGAAATTTGCAATCTCTCAACTAAAAAACGACCTATAATTAAAATTAAATCAGAAGCTCTTTACTAAACTACCGGGTCTCACATGTGATCTCTATCTGCACAAAGACTGATATGATTAACTAAGTGGTCTATTGAATCGACTAACTCCTGTTAACCCAATCAAATCATTTTTATCTAGCTCACCCTCTCAGTTTGTTACCTAAGTATGCAAAAATTGAAGTTAATCACAACAACCAATCAATAAAACACAAAGTCGACTATATTAACATTAAATCAAAGTAAAATCCCGAAGGAAGAGTTAGAACATTGTCAATAATCCAAAACTGATTCTCATACAATCTATTTCAATCTTATACATTAAATAACAAAACTGAAATGGAAAGGAAATATAACTTCGATTAGATAATCCAGGAAGGTAGCAACATCGACAGACCACCTAATTTGGGAAGTAGCAGCGTCGGGACTCGCTTCTTTTTCGTCTTCTTCTTCTCTCTCTTGAACTTTCCAAAAGTGGTAGGATGTAGAAGCTCCCTAGGGTTACATTATTAATTCTTACATAAAATTTTCAATTAGGTCAATGCTAGGGTCTTTTCGAGGTCTGAAAGGTATAAAAAATATATCAAAAACTCAAGTTGAGACTGATGTTCGCATATCTGCCTCGCAGGCCACGATCGTGACCTATAATGCTACAATCATGGCCTAGAGTTTTGCCTTCTGTCATGATCGTGGCAAATAGGGCCACAATTTTGGTTCCTTACACATGCTTCTATAACGATATCGTGGGCCTTTGCTTTAGTTCGAGTCTCCTTTGAAACTTCTCTGTCATTTGATATTAGCCCTGAAACTCTAGCAAACTCATCAAGGCACCTCAAATACACAACATTGAAGCTCAAAAGCATGCTCTAACCCATAAAACACTTAAAATACAAATATTTAACAAACTAACACAATTATAACCTAAACACATACCAAACTACCCATTAAAACTCGATGCAATCCACAACTAGCAACACCCCACACTTTAAGTTTTACTTATCCTAAAAAAACACAAGATACATGCAAATGTAATAATGAGGCAATGGCATCAAACTTCATGAAACAAATTTAACTTCGAACACTATCCCTCAAGTTGTTCTAACTTATTAACATGTGAAATCCATATCTACGTGCCTTGGACAAAATATACAACTAATCTAAACTTTAATGTTAAGTTTCTTCACCACTATCACTTGCACACAAACATTGATCATCATTCGATCAATAAAAAATGTGAGTATCCCTAAGTAAGCTTTCATGAAAATTCAAACTTTTTAGAAATATCAGTAGGTTTACTTAACAAAACGCTATTTTTGTTGATTTTGATTGACATGAACCTAGCATTTTTACACAAAGCCAAACATTTGTGATGAATATCAATCTAATTACTCAACTAGGTCATGTTTTTATTAAGCGGATTAGTTGGAATGTCATTATAGCCTTTTGACACGAAGGCACACATTTGTGATGCATGTTGATTCAATTACTCAGCTACATCACATTTATAACTGGCTACTAGCTCTATTCTTAACCAGAAGGCTAGCGAAATAGTTAATTGCTTATGATTTACACTTTTTAATTATTTTAATTTTTACCTACCTCATTTCTTTAGCTAGTAATTCTCGTGAAAAGTTACTAGTGATGCTACTTTTCGATTAGCCTAAATTATTGATGAATGTGACAATTTCTTTAGTTGAATAAACTAACACCATATCCTAATTAACCTACATATTTAGGCAAAGTAACCTAGGCCATTAATTTCACAAGTTAATAAATCATTGCAACCTAAAAGATTATGTCCAAAGTTAAACCAATTTTATTAAGTCCTAGCCATTGACACATTCACACAAATCACATAATGCACCCTAAAACAAATTAACATGCAAAACTCACGCTTAAAATAAAAGCATACAATCACACAACCCATTCATAGTCAACAAAAAAATAACAATGCATATGCCTCCCAACACTTGAACAACACATTGTCCTCAATATGAGGAGAACACATAAGAAAAATCAGCACATAAAGTGGGAATAAAACAGTAGGATAAGAAAAACATAAAAATAAAATAAAATAATAAGACAAGGGTTAGAGCATAACAACCCATCATAGTGAATGAGGGGATGATGATGTCGATGTCTAAGACCAAATGCACTTGACACCCGAGATTATTCCACTATCTTATAATTGCTCTAAAAAGAATAAGAGAGTTAGAAATCAAAACTATTTCAAATCATTAAGATCTTATTTTGGAATTTAAAACAAATCTAACTACACAACAATTTAAATATAACTACTAAACATGCTAATTTAGGGTCATTAGCTTGACCTTGCAACCTTGGAAGCTCAGTCTAGGTCAATTATGAGTGGCTTGCTTCCACCCTTCTTGTTCAACATTAATTTTATAGCTTGTGAGTAAGCTATAAATTGCAAGATAATGAAAAGGACATAATCTATCAAATTATGGATTTCGATGACAATTTGTTATCAAAATAAGGAATAACAAAACTCCTTAAATCTTCCATTGAATCTAGCATTTTGTCTTGTAAGAGGGTGAGTTGTTCATATCCTTCCTTAGTCACCCCTTTCTCTTCTTCTTCTTGCACTTCATGAATAGAGGCTTCTCTATCTTCTTCAACCTCTATGTCTTGTATCCTCTATTCTCCTTCTTTCTTCATAAAAGATTTGACCATATCAATTCTGTTGGGCCCCAAACTTTTCTTGAAAGTTAGAACTATTAAATGAGAAATGGTTGGCTATTATTCATATGTAAAGAAAAGGTGAATTCTTGAATTTGAAATGAAGTAGAAAAGATGGTTTAGGTGCAAGATGGGTTATATGTAAAATGTTGGAAGTTAAAAGTTGAAAAATGTAATTGAAACATATGCACTAAGTATGCTTCGGAGTTTTTTCCCTAGTTATCCCAATGAGATGATTCTTGATTTGGATTAAACTAGAGAAATAGGGCTACAAATTGTTTGATGAAATTGAGTTTTGATTCAGTCTTTAAGAATTCCAATTTCGGGATGGAAGTTGAGCACAAAATATAGTTTCACTATAAGAACAATTCAGAAATGTTTGGGGTATACCTTTTAGATTTCTGAACCAAATTAAAGGAAGTGCCATCAAATTCCTTCAATTACATGATTAGAAAAAGGTCTTGATTTTTGGAAGGAGTTAAGCAAGATTTTAAAAAAAATTTAGGTTTTGCTAGATTAATTATTTTATTTGGAGTTAATTATTATGTCGATGTTGTTCGAATTTTAAAGTATGGTTTAGTTGAATTAAGTAGCAAGAGTATGTATGAATAAGGGCTTTATGGGAAGATCACTAAGCCATTTAAGTTACAAGGCTTATATGTAAGGGTAAAGTGGTCATTGCTCACTCGTTAATGGCAAAATTGTCATAAGACATGTGGGTTGGCTTTTAAGGAAGGAGAATGAACGAAAATTGGGAGGGAAGAACCAAAGAAAAGAGAGAAGCAATGAGAGAGAGATCGTGGAGAAGAGGAGAAAAAGAAGAAAGAGAAACTAGGGTTCATCTTTGCTTAGCTTTCAAGA
>JANZLX010019032.1:0-10481 GCA_025531955.1 Erythroxylum orinocense | reverse complement strand
GGTAAATGGTTGATAAATGTTGGACCGATCGATAAAATGGCAATGTGATTGACCGATCCATAATATGGGAAGGGATCATGAATAATTGACTGATGCACTGCACTTCATGAATGCATAACACATAATGGCAGTTGTGACCAGAGTCGCCACAGATACTGAAAAAGAGCCTCAAGCTCGGAGGGAGCTATTGCATACCCAAAGGGCTCTCCTACTCCCTAGACGCGTCTACTGCCTACTGTTTACTGTTTAAGCGCTCGGTCACAACAACGTAACAAATGAAAAGTGGGTCACATGCACACTGCATAAGTACAACCTAAATGATTAAATGAAATTGAATGGGACGTAGATGAGAGCCAGTATGCTTAATAATAATATCTAATGTCGTATGTGGACTGTAATATGTTCTGAATGATTTATGACTGTAAAATGTGCTTAACATGATTGCTATTGAATATGATAGATTATAGAATAATGTGCTTTATCTGATTTGTATCTGTTCTGATATGGGTGAGCCATCGATGATGGTCATTCACTGAGCTCGCAAAACTCACCCAAAATTTGCAACTATTTTTCAGGACTAGAAGAATACCCTGTTAGACTATAGGAGTATGTCTACAGCATTCCGGTGAGGATTAGAGGTCGGGATCAGTTCACGTCTGCATTTCATGTCTTTCATTTTTTTTATATTGAAAATTATATTTCGCAACTGTTGTTTAAATGTATACCTGACTGTGAAAGGGCCCAAATGGCCATATGGAACCTTTTGTGTAAATGTCATTGTATGATTGAGAAAAGGGCCTGTGCCCTATTTGATTCTGAACTTCCGCATACTGTGTTTGATAATTGAGGAAAAATAAGTTTACGAATTTTCTGATTGACTGAGTGATGTGGCATGCCACCCTCGCGGGACACGAACTCGGATATCATCATTGATGTCGGGTTCGGGTCATGTAGGAGTGGGGTGTTACACTAAGTGGAAAATTTCGTGCTTTTATCATAGTTGATGACTTTAGATTTACTCGTGTTTTATTCTTACTAAAAAAGATGAATGCTTTGGGGAATTTTTTAAATTTGTAAAGAGGGTTGAAAATGAAAAAAAAACTCTCTATTAAATCTATTAGGAGTGATCATAGTAGGAAGTTCGAGCATGAAGGATTTGATAAATCTATTAGGAGTGATCATAGTAGGAAGCTCGAGCATGAAGGATTTGAAACCTTGTTATGAGGATAATGGTATCTTTTATAATGTTTCTAATAGAAGATCCCCTTAATAAAATGGGCTTATTGAGAGGAAAAATAGGACTTTGTAAGAACTAGTTAAGACTATGATAAATGAGTATAATCTCCCTACATATTTTTGGGGAAAAATTATGGCTACAATATGTTACAATTTAAATAGAGTCTATATAAGAAAAAATTTAGATAAAACCTTTTACGAGATTTGGATTGGGAAGAAGCCAAAATGTAGTTACTTTAAATTTTTAGATGTAAAGGCTACATTTTGAATATTAAAGATAACTTAAAAAGTTTGATTCAAATATGGATAAAGGAATTTTTTGGCTATTCCTTAACTAGCAGAGTATACATGGTATTTAATAGGAAGAGTCTTATTATTAAAGAGTCTTTACATAGTGTGTTTGATGAATCTAAGCCTATTGTATCTAAGAAAGTTCTTAAAGATGATGACGTAGGTATATCTAAGGAGTTAGAGCAATTAGTCCTTGAAGAAAACAAGGGTGCTCACCAAAACACCTCTCATGAGCATATTGTCTCTAAGTCAAATTCTAAATGATGTTCAACAAGAGAAATCTCTAGATATCATCTTATAAACTTATCTCATCTTGCTTTCATCTCTCTAATTAAACCTTCTAAAACAAACTCATAGTGATGGAAGTTCGGATCTTGCAATGAATGAAGAGTTAAATTAATTTGAGATGAGTAAGATGTGGACATTAGTGCCTAGACCTAGAGATCATCAAATCATAGGTCCCAAGTGAGTCCTTAAATACAAATTAGATGAATCATGTACCATTATGAGAAATAAAGCTATACTGGTGGCAAAAGGTGACAATCAAGACAAGGGCATAGACTTTGAGGAAAAAATTGTTCCAATGACTAAGATGGAAGCTATTATGCTCTTACTTACATTTGTTTCATATATGAAGTTCAAATTATTTAAGATATATATTTAAAGTGTTTTTATAAATGTTGTTTTTCAAGAAGTTTATGTTGATTAACCTCTTAGGTTTGAAAAACGTAATGCACTTAACTATGTTTACAAACTTTCAAATGCTTTATATGAGTTGAAACAAGTTCCTAGAGCTTTGTATGATAAGTGCATTTTAAAAAAAATGATATTTTATAAGTAAAGTTGACACTACACTCTTTACTAAAACACATAAGCATGATATTTTAATTGTTGAAATTTATGTTGAAATGACATTATTTTTGTGCCATTAATAAGTGTATATGGAAAGATTTGTTCAAACATAAAAGAGAAATTAGAAAAGTATGATAGGAGAATTTAGCTTCTTTCTTGAACTCCAAATAAGTAATAAAAAGGAAGGTATTAAATTAAGCAAAGAACCCTAAAAAATTACTCAAATGCTTCATAATAGATCAAACTAAACTATAAGGGACATCTATGAGCATCATAACAAAATTGAATAAAAATGAAGAGGGCAAGCTAGTTGATGTCAAGCTCTATTGAGATATGATTGATAGTTTGCTTTATCTTACCTTAAGTAGGCCAAATATTTTTTTTGGTAATTCAGAACTACTTTATACAAAATAATAGTTATGTACAAACTTGAGTTTCTTATACAAGAATCTCATACTACCAAAAGGAAGCCTGAGTAACCTATAGCATTCTTACAACTTTCCTCTATACTTCATAAGACAACCAACAATATTCTACAATCATTATACCAAAACCTATTGGAACTATTGAATTGGAGAGAAGCATCAGTTGCAAAAGCAAATAAAAGGCAGCACATCTATTCAACAATGAGCACAGAAGAAATAAGAAGTGTATTGCCGATTTGCCATCTCTTTTGTATCTGCTTTTAGAGGCGCTTAAATAAATATTTCCTTCCAACCCTCGGTAAAAGTATTGATCTGCTGCTAAGATTCGTTTTTTACTAATCCCCACCAACCTAGCCTTACTTACTGTACAATGAGGTGCTTAATTCCACTCTGCAAGGGGTTTTAGAATCCTCTTTTAATCATGTCTGAAACTACCTACTTCATTTACAAGTTGAAATATAATGACCCTATATCTCTTCCCATTTCTGCTATAAAGACCAAGTGCTGTTAACCTAAAATGACAAACTTTACAATAAAAATATTAGTGAAAATGACCACTATGATTACCTCCCTTCAGTGTTTGAGTTGAGATGTTCCATAAGTAGGCCAAATATAATGTTTAGCATATACTTGTATGCTATATTTTAATCCAGTCTTAAAGACTGTTGTCATTAAGACTTTGATATGCTAAGCATACTTTCTTTGAATGAATTGGTTATTCAAAAGTGAATTATGGAAACAGTCTTTTACATAGAAATAATACATATGATACTTGCAAATTCGTATGACATGCATTAGTCTTATGGTTTAGTATGAAATAAATTTTGGTTGCCTTATCAACTGTGTAAGTCAAATATATGGCAATTACTAGTTGTTGCGCACAAATCCTATGACATAGACAACAACTTAAAGACTATGGAATGGACCTTACTAAGATACCTATTAAGTGTTGTAATACTGGTGCCATTTATCTTATAAAAAACCTAATTCAACACTCTAGATGCAGGCATATAGAAATAAATACCATTTTATTAGAAATAATGTAAAAAAAAGGATATTAAGTTAGAATTCATGGATACATAACATTAATTGGCTAAAATTTTTACTAAAACAATGAGTGAGAATAGATTTTGCAAAATTAAAAGAGAATTAGGGATGATTGTTAGAACTCATTTTGGTAAGTGACTCTATTAATGTTTTTATTTACCTTGATTGATTTTTTTTCATGATTTATGATGTGGTTTAATGTTTAAATTTAAGTTTTAAGGTTGATTTTAGAGTTAATAGGACATACAAGTCAACTAATACCTTAGTGTGGTCAACTAGTATTCTCAAACATCCATTGCTCTTACTCTCTAGTGAGTTAGCTAGTTGTATGATTTCTTATTTAGTCAATTATATAGTCACATTTGCAATAATATCATAGTATATCTGTTTAACATTTAAACCCCTCCTATATTGATACATAAACAAAACCATAGTCCTCAATTCATAATGCCATTTGCAAGACAACTTAACTAATATCCTATATTAAAATTCCTCAAAATCCCTAAAATCATTCATTTATCAATCCCATCATAAAACAAATAGACATAAAAAGAAATAGAAAAAAATCCAACCAAAAATTGGGTGAGAACATGACAAGTAAGAAGAACCTAATCAATTAAGAGAGTATCAATGAAATAACCCATTGACAAAATTCAGATATTTGGAACTATAATTCAAACCCATCCTATATTAATTCATTGATAAACCTAACTTCAAGAATGTAACAACCAAACACAACCAATAAAAAAATGTATTAACGATAGAGATTAACAATACTTGAAATTTAAAGCTAATAATTTAGATTAACAATACATAAAATTTAGGTTAAAAATACTTAAATTTAGATTAAAAGTACTTAAAATTTAAAGCTACAACCAAAGTTCAAACAACAAACAATTTTCAGTTGGTGCAAGCCATTTACATTAAAAATGCAGCAAGTTCAAATGGGAGATTCATACCAAAAACAAATACCAAAATTAAACCAAGTACAGAAAAAACCTAGGAAATGACAAAACCCATTTACCTCAACCGACATGCAGAAGAAGTCACTGAAGCATGTGAAGGAAGAAGATGAAGGAGCTAGAGTGATAAGATGACACATGATCGGTAAGCAACGACGAAAAGCGACGATGAGGAGAAAAGGATGAGCGGCAACGATGACCCACGACAAGGAGAAAAGATACCGAAACCATAGAGGATAAAATGAGGGGGAAAGGCTCAGGATGGGTTTAACCCCAAACCAAAATGACGTCATTTGGTTTTCATTTTTTATTTATTTAAAGCGATTAAGTTAAAGCTAACGATGAAGTGGCTAGACCGTCGGAATACAATACTGTCGGTAAATTCCGATGCTTTATTATTAAACCAAGCATTTCTGCAAAAATTTATCGACATAATGGTTATATCGTTGGAAATTCACCAACATAACATAGATCGTTCGATAAATCCCTGATGCTAGTTTATTACAGCAAGCGTTCCTGCCTAGTTTACTGATGAGTATCACTTTTTTGTCGTTATATTCCATTGAAAAATTTGTTGGGACATTTTTCCTCTACCTTTACTGACGAAAATTTTGTCTATCATAAAATGGAAATTTTCACGACAGTGTTACTGACGGATATTGATTTTCTGTCTCTAATTATTTACGGTATTTGTTCCATCGGTAATTTATGATTTTCTTGTAATAGTTAGTGCCTCTGTTATCTTTGTTGACTTAGCTTGCTACGTGTTCTAATGGAGCATAGATCCTTAGGTAAACCCCCGACACTTATTGCAACAAACATTCCTGCCTAGTTTACCGACGACTATGACTTTTTCGTAGCTATATTCCATCGAAAAATTTGCCAAGATATTTTCCCTCTACCTTTACCGACAAAAATTTTGTCTATCGTAAAATGGAATTTTTCACGACAGTGTTACCAACAAATATTGATTTTCCATCTCTAATTAGCTACGGTATTTGTTCTGTAACATCCCATTACCTGTAGGAAGGTTAAAGTAGTAAATGTGAGTGATTTATGAGAAGTTTAGAAATGCTTCTTCATGCTCATGCATAATATGCCATACAAATTTACATGAATAGTGAATTTTTCTGCACATGAAAATAATTGTACATGTATTCATGAATAATTCCTGGTATAATTGGATTGATTTGTGATTTTTTGAGAATTTTTCATGTTTTATATTGGAAATTCGACAGGTTAGTGAAACTGTAATATTTGTGAATTTTGGTGAATTTAGGATTTATTTTGAAATTTATAGAGTATTATGGAAAAAAAAAGAAATCAAAAGATATTTGGAGATAATTGGATTGTAAAGATGGGAGTTAAAGAGTTTAATTCAAAAGAAACTTGGTTAGAGCTTAGACCATAGGAAAGTGACAAGTGTCACTTAGGCTTTTTGTACTTTTCCTAGAAGTAGGATACTATTCTCTTGAAAAGTTAAGTTATATGTCTAAGTTCTTTCTTCATTGTCACCTTCTTGAAATTTCCTTCCAAAACACAAAGTTTTCCATCGAATACCCTTCAAACATTAGCTTTACTCTTCTTTTTCCCACACCACTTCCACTTTGTTGTTTGTTCTTTTTCCCTAATGAAAAGACAGAAGCTAGTCATTGTACACAGTGAAATACGTGAATTGCATGGATTTTAGAGCTTGAAGATAGTTGAAGTGTTTGGAGTTTCCAGTAGGTAAGTAGTGAATAAATCCTTTAGAGTTATAGATTTATGAAATAAGTTTGATGAAGTACTATCATCTGTATGGAAAATGGCATTTTACGTGTATATTCATGAATACTATGTTGTTGGGATGAAAATTTTGGTTATAGTGTTAATTTAGTTTTTGATGGGTTGTTAGTGATTAGATGATGTAAAAATTATTTTGGAGTTAGAAATAACATTGAAATGGTGTATAGGGTTAGTGTAGAAGATTAAAGTTTGAAAAGGTGAAACATGCTCTGTTTCTTCACCGTATATATATATATATATATTAAGTTGATGAATCCCTTAGACATGATCAAAAAAATGGTTTTGGAGTTGAGAGTTGTTGTAGAATTATAGTTTGAGATGAAAATGAGTGTTTAAATGGAAGCTGAGAGGAAACATGGAGATTCATAATGAAAATTGGAAATGTAGAAAGTTGACAGAGCATTAATAGGTTGAAGATGAATTTTTGTATTTTGAAGATTTTGACTAAACTTGTATATTTTGGATTAGAATTAATTTATGGTGAATGATTTGATTGAAATGGAGTAGATAAAACTAGAATTTTTTTAAAAGGTGGTTTTTTATAATTGGAAGTCTGAAAATTCTGGGAATGAATAGTAGGAGAGTGTTGAATTTTTGAGCTAAAACTTCCACGAATTTTTTGTACCAATCTAGATAGGTTTTGACAAAATGTCTTCATGAGATTATAGATCTTTCTTTTATCTTTCCAACGGTATATAGTATGAGAATTTTGGACATTGGAGTCAAAAGTTATAGTCCTTATAAGTGAAGATGTTCAGGAGTGATGAAGTGTATCGTCTGTGCTGATGTGTATCATCTGTGCTGACGTATCGTCTGTGATGATGTGTATTGTTTGTGCTGGCATATCGTCTGTGATGACAGTATTGTCTGTGCTGACGTATCATCTGTAATGAAGTGTATCATCTCTGCTGACGTGTATCGCTTATGCTGCCGTGTATCATCTGTGCTGACGTGTACCGTCTATGATGGCATGTATCGTCTATGATGACGTGTATCGTCTATGCTAATGTGTATCTTTTGCTTTTTTCTTCTTCATGATGGCGTGTATCGTTTATGCTGACGTGTATCGTCTGTGATGGCGTGTATTGTCTATGCTAATGTGTATCTTTTACTTTTTTCTTCTGTGTTTTGCTTTTTCTATTTTTCGTCTGGCCTATCGTATGGTCCATTTTTGACCCTTCAAATGACAGAATCTATCTTCGCGGTCTTCATAAAAGTTGTAGATCTTGAATTCTCCTTTCAAACAGTCTAAAAAGGACATCAATCTGACATCTTTTGTGAAGGTTATGGCAATCGCGCCAAAATAGGTTTAATATGATTGAGGACATAAACATGGTTGATTCTTTTGGCGATAACTTCATCATCTGGCCTCCGAATGAGGTGATTCTTGAACCAACAAATTTCTAACACATTTTTATACCTTTTTTAAAAATGTATATTATTATTATTTGAACTAAAAAATATTGATCAAATGAAAGTGTGGGGATTTGTTGGAATAGTGTAAAAAGGATTATTTTTACTGAGCATACTTCAGTGTTTTGATTATATCTCGATCTGTAGGATTCCAATTGAGATGATTTTTGATTTGGAGTAAATTAGTGAAATAGGGATAAAAATCATATTAAGAAGTAGAATCATGATTCAGTCTCTAAGATGTTCCAATTCTGAATGGAATTTGTGCATAGTACACTATTTTTTAATACGGACAACCACAAGATGTTTGAGGCATATCTTCCAAACTACTGAACCAAATTAAGTGATTTTGGTTTCAAGAGAAACATAAGACATAGAGGAACACTTTGCTAGAAGAGAGTATGACCAAATTACATCAGTTTCACTTTCTAATTAAACATTAACAGCAAACCTAAAGGGGGTATCTTGGAATAATCTAAAGTGATTTAATGAGAAATGAATTGTGATTTTAAGGGTTTTAGTGAGGCATAAACCTACGTATAAAATATACTTAGATGAGTTTTGATATGGGAAAGATTTTTGTGATGATATTGATGGTAAGATACCTGGGAATTATCGTGAACATGCAATGTACATAATTCATTTCATATATGTGCATTATTGAATACTTATTATTGTAAAAATTGTGTTATTGTGTATATTATTTGTTATAGAGGAGCAACGAGAACGTCAACTTCCAGCGTTGCCGGATCTTCTAGGCATTAGCTTCGAGAGCAACTTGTGAGTAACCTAGACAGTTTCTCTCAATTATTGTTTGCTTAAATTATGATTTGAATGATAAAAGAAAGTGTTTAATTGTTGATTTCCAGACAGGAGGTCTGATGATTTTGAAATGTGGAATGTATATTGAAGTGCTTTTAAATGTGAATGTGAAGACCTAAGTGCTTATTGTCACGAACCGGTACGACATCGAGCCCATGACAACCGCTGCATAACTAGGATAAGGACACTAACGGTATCCTTAATTTGACTATGCAAGACTAACTGAATACCAATTCTTTTCTTTTTTAAAAAAAGTTGGACAGCACAACGACTATAGTTTCAAAATCTCAAAACCTGCAAACGATTTCAAACACACTTCTATATTTGTATCCAACCACAACTCCAGTACTCTCTAGTCCACTCAAGGCAATCTCAACAACAGTATCAAATTTCATGCATAAAATATTTTACAAAATACAAGGCAATCAAAAGTTAGCTTATAGAATCATAAAGCATATCTACAAAAACATAGTTCATGAGCCACTAAACAACAAAAGTACAAAATAAGAAACTACCTACGTGTGGTAATACCCCGAAAATGTCAAAAGACTAATCCACTCAGGGCTTCAAACTCACTAAATTAACTTGTATAGTTGGAAAGCAGAGGTGGGTGAGTACACTAGGTACTCAGTGAGTAGGAAAAACATATATCATAAATAGAATTGGTTCATACCAAGATAGTGTAGATAACCTATGAAGTGAATATATCATATGCCCAGCCTATGACTCAATGTATAATGGTTAGGAACTATATAGGCCTAGCTTATTATCTCACTCATCCGGTGAACATAGGTTCCAGTTCCAATACACAAAAGCATAAAAACATCATACGTATCAATCAAATCTCAATAGGAAAACGAATATCAGGATAAGCCAAAACAATCATGTGTGACACCATTAGTTAGCCAAACTAATTTGCACACCCACTGATACTCGGTGTTGGCTTGACTTTGATCCGTGGTGAGTCTGGACTATAGTCAACAAGAGCGTCATGACCTTAGGTGATGACCTCGTCGGTGTCCAAACCCTATGTGTGGAATCACCCGCAAGTCCCGTAGAAAGGTGTCGATACAGTGACTTTACTTTCATGTACTAGCGTCAAGGGTACGGGGGTCGTTTAATCATAATCAGTTGTTCCCAGCACAGGATTGACCAACCGTTTCCTCACCAATAACAAAAATCATATACAACAATTAAGTACAAAAATTAAGTAAGGCACTATGCCTTTATTTATCAATCCAACCGATAAAATGAAACCTTATCATAGCTCTAAGCCAAAAGAGAACAAATACATACAGACTACATGACTCAGTTATGCATTTGTAAAGTCTAAAACACTGTTTTATGCAATAAAAGTCATCTTTTAAAATCCAAATGCAAAGTTATTGAATAACGTAGTTTCAGAAAAATAAGTCGTTATTCATTTCATTTTATTTGCAGGTTTGTTGAAAACAATATCATTTTTCATAATAGGTAATAAAATATCAGTTTCAAAAACAATGTTGAAACATTATTTCATACAATAAAAGTTATCTTTTGTTCTCTAAGTGCATAGTTGTTCAAAAAAATGGCAATTATTAAATACCTAAACATATTAGCATCCATTTGAAATTCAATTCTACCATATGTTGCCTAGGTTCAAAATTCA
>JANZLX010019022.1:0-10481 GCA_025531955.1 Erythroxylum orinocense | reverse complement strand
AATCTCAAATTCAATTGCTCAAACTCAAATTCAATCTCATTCATCAATAATTCAACAATTCAATATTAATACCGTAATGAATCACAAGCCAGTTTCTACCATTCAATAATCAATACCGTAAATCTACTAAATCACCATTCCAAATTTAATTTCCAATTCACTTCCAAAACACAAAATGACAAAATCCAATTCCAATTTCAGTTCAACTTCAACATTCACAAATGACAAAAATCAATCAACTTCACTTCAATATCCATTCGGATTTTGGGCCATTCCCATTTCTCATTCTCAGCCGAAATCAACATCTAAAATTTTCCCCAAATCCAACACAACAACTCCAATTTTTAACCCCAAATCCACTAGCATCCAGCAACCAACACAATCACAGAAGTAATAATTTTCAAAATGTCATGAAAAATGAAACAAAAATAAAAACATACACCCCAAAACAATCGGGTCTTCGCTAATCTGAGTCGACCTCGAGTCGTGTGGTCTGTCTGAGTTGAGGTGGTCTTGTGGTGTGTCGAAGGAAGAGACACGGTGTGGAGGACGAAGGAGAAGGCGACGAGGAGCGGATTGAGGTCGAATCGTCGAAGCCTTGAAGGGAGAAAGCAAACTAGTGGTTGAAGATGTGAAGGAGGAGGACTGGAGAACTGGAGGAGACGTCGTCGACGAGGAGACGGTGAGACATCGAGAGAGAGATCAAAGAAAAGAGGAGGCAGTGATATGTCTGGAAGAAGAAAGAAGAAGAACCGAAGAAGAATCCAGGGGGTAATTAGATTTTAGGTTTAAAAATTTTGGAAATTGAATGCTAGTCCTTGCAATTTTTGGAAGTTACATTATCGGTTCCAACCAGTACCATCCGGTAAACGTCGGTATCGAAGTTTAACATTTTGTACCATTTTTTGGTCGTTACGGTACCTTCCTACCAGTATCGATCGAAATAGTATGAAATTCATAAGCATGTTATCATCTCAATTAAATTGAATACCAATTTAAGTTCATAACACACATTAAGCAAGCCCATTTAAGTCCAATTATACCAAATAAATTAACTTAACCTTATATAGTTCATCAATTGTACAAAATCTCTTTTTTTTTTCACCTTCCTAATCAATTCCCACAATTGTGGGATAAGTGACCTGAAATCTCCAAACAACTGTTTTCACAGGATAGGTTTTTGGATCAGTTTTGTATGGCCATTATGAGCTAGAAACTAAATTTTTTAGATAATATGTTCTTCAAGAAAAATGTTCCTATATGTATTAAGTTTCAAACAAAAAAAAATTAATGTAATTTGGTTCATTATTATGAGTTTTATACCCAACTACTACATACTGTTCTCAACCGTGGATAGCAACCCGAACTCAATTCAAGGCAAATTTCAAAACCCTTAGTGATAGAAATCGAATTCGATTCCTTCATGAAAATTGTAGATATATGTTTTTACTTTAATCTGAATTTAAAATCATCTCATTTGGATACCTACAGGTTAAGATATGACTAAAGTACCGATACTTGTTTAGTGGAACTGCTCCTTCTAACAAGTATTCAACATGTATCAAGTTTCTAAACTTAATTCTTTCTTAAGTAAAAATTTTATCCACTTCAAACATCAAACAATACATGTTCTAACATGATACTAATTTTAGTATTCCCTTGCCCACTAAGCTTCAAATTCAAATCCAAGAATCCAGCTAAACCAAACTTCCAAATAACCAACACATACCTAAGTTTAATGTGCAACTTTTAGCATCAATAAGGTAATAATACATAGAATCACAAGATCTACTTCCTAATGGAATAACTTATAAAGCTTCCTAGTGTTAATGATCCAAACTCCAACAAAAATCTAGAAATTGAGAGTGTTGGAAAATAAAGCATGCAAGATTTGGCTAAAATGGTAGATTTCAAAACTTTTAAAGAAATCAAAACACAGCGGAAGCAAGATAACCAAATCAACATGCCAAGACATACATGATATGATATATGGAAAATAATTATCATAAGAACAAGATGATTATATTACCGTCTCCTTTGCTATAGCTTTAACTCCTCGCTGTGCTATCCTATCCTCGGCAATATATCCTCTCCTAAGCGATGTGTCCTCTTCTCGTTATTGTATCCTTTTCCTGATATCGGATCTACCACTTATTCTTTTTGGACAACTTGGTTAACAAGATCCTTTGGTGGGAAAGGAGAAGAAAACTTTGGAGGATATTTTTCTTAGAAGAAAGAAGCGAAAGATGAGACACCTCTCATGCAAATTTTGGCCAACATATGTAAGAAAGGAGAGAGAGAGAGTCCAAAAATGAAAGAACACCTCTCTTACACCTTGTCAATTTTGGTTATTCATTAAACGAAAGAAGAAAGAAGCATCCAATGTATCACTTCGTTCTTTAATTAAACATAGAGAAGCCATGAAATGAGACTCTTCTCATTTGTTTTAAGATGGCCATATGAAAAGACCAATACAATAAAATGACATGTCAATTGTGGTTTTAGTGATGAAATAAGGAAGATGATCTATCAGATGCACCCCTTTCATCTTTAATCAAATGAAAGCTAAAAGGTTACAATACATGCCATCATTAAAAGGCAACCATTAAACCATTTAATGGTAAGATCATTACTGCATTTAATGATGACAAAGTATGATAAATACCATTTTTATTTAGCAATTCAATGCTAAATGTGCAGCTACACATTCATCCCTAATAAAATCGAAATTATACCTTCCATTTCTTTAAGAATTTTTTAATTTAATTAATCAAATTAAACCAAAGTCTAGCCTATTTCTAAATGTTCATTTGGGCTTCTTATTAACCATTAATTAGTGCAAGCCCATCATTCAATCATAGGCTTTAAAACCTCTATTTATATTTCTTACTTTGCTTGATAACCTTCCTTGAAACTAAGTGGAAAGTCTTATTAGACTTAGATAATTCAAGCTCCAATAAGCTCAGAATTAATTTAATCTCATTATAATTAAGTCTAGCTTATTAACTAAATGTCATTCCACTAAAGACAATTAGTTGAACTCTTGAATTACTAAATATTATGAGAACACATATTTCAAATAAGATGTCCAATTTCAAACCCTATTATGAACCTTATTATAGCCATTCACACAACAAAAGGTAAAATTACCGTTTTGCCCTTATATTGGTTTTTCCTTCTAGATCTCTTGTTTTACTCTATATGGTAATTAACACACAAGATCTAATCTTGGTGTTAATACTTGATGGGTAGCTAGTCCATCAAACTCCTGGCGCTAGTTTAATCACCAATCTCTATAAAACATCTAGAAGTGATGATATCACTACAAACTCTTATTTAAGTGAATGTTTTCTGATACATGTTTTAATTAATAATTCCAACATGCATACACTGGATTAATACTCTGTAAAAATCCATTACAATCATATCAAGAATTATAATGAAACACATATGAGTTCACCACTCATCAAGATTGTGGTCCATAATAAGCAAATACTAAAATGTATGTTTTAAGACTAAAGTAACAACCTACTTTATTCTAGAAAACATACTTGATTCTAGATTTGTTTAATAGTGTCATTATCGATAGTCAACTACTATCATGATATTAAACTCAGCATTACCTTGAAGTAAACTCCTTTACTTATATGGAGATAAATCGCAACACTACAATCTAAACCATAACCAAGCGACCAACTTGATTATTCAACTATTAATCAATTAATTTAGATTCTAATAATATACATGTTTCCCATACATCTTCATGTGTATGTATATTATTAACAAAAGAATCTTGGTTCCTTATGACTAGTTATATTATGCTTATACAAATAAAACAAACTCTTTTATTTTATTAATAATAAATATTTCATTACAAAACTGTAACTCGAAGAAGATTAAGTTATATTTAAACACACTTGCTTTTCAAGGCATTATATTTACATAACTCGAACAATCTCCCACTTGCCCTAAAGCAAGCTTGACATATTCCTCATTCCCATCTCTTCTAGGTGGCCCTAAAAGCTCTTTTGAGACAACGTCTTTGTGAATGGATCAGGAAGGTATTGCTCTATGGGAATCTTTACCATATTCACCTCTCTACATTTTTTTATCTCCCTTATGAGATAATACTTTCGTTCAATGTATTTCGCAACTTTGTAGTTTCGAGTTTTTTTAGAATTAGCCACTAACCCACTGTTATCACGATAAAGTGTAATGACTTTTTCTGCCTCTGAAACTACCTCTAAATCATTTAGAAACTTGCGGAGCCAAATTGCTTCCTTTGCTACTTCACAAGCAGCAACAAACTCAGCCTCCATAGTTGAATCAACAATACAAGATTGCTTGACATTGCTTTAGACTATGGCTCCACCTACTAAAGTAAATATAAAACCAGAAGTTGATTTCCTTGAATCAACATCTCATTAGAATTCAGAATCTGTATATCTTGTTGAAATAAGATTACTTCTTGAGTAAACAAGCATTAAGTTCTTTGTCCTACGAAGATTCTTAAGTATATACTTAACTGTAGTCTAATGCTCGATTCCTGGATTGGATTAAAATCTGCTTGCTAGTCCCACTGCGTAATAGATATCCGGTCTAGTTCAAAGCATTGCATACAATAAACTTTCAATTGCTGAAGCATATAGAATGTTACGCATGCATTTAACCTCCTCTTGGGTTTTAGGTGCTTGTTCCTTTGAAAGTTTGATTCCATGTCTAGCAGGTGTGAAACCCCTATTGGAATCTTGCATGGCAAACTTATTGAGCATATTCTCAATGTAGGTTAATTGAGACAATGCTATCTATTTGTTCTTACGATGCTTTATAAGTTTGATCCCTACAACATAGTTAGCCTTTCCCAATTCGTTCATTGAAAACTATCCATTCATCCATCCCTTAACCATAGATAACATTGCCACATCATTCCCAATAAGCAGAATGCCATCAACATACAAGATTATGAAAGTAACCTTGCCTTCTTGTATTCTTTTATAAAGACAAGGCTCATTTAGGTTTTATATGAATTTATAGGTTTTGATAGACTTATCAAACATAATATTTCAAGACCTAGATGCTTGATTAAGTCCATAAATGGACCTTTTGCAACTTGCATACCTTATGCTCACTACCTGGCTCAACAAAACATTCTGGTTGGGCCATATAAATTGTCTCTTCAAGATCCCCATCAAGAAATTCGGTCTTGATCTCCATTTACCATATTTCATAATCAAAATAGGCTACTATGGATAAAAGAATCCTTATGGACTTAAGCATGGCAATCGGAGAAAAAGTCTTCTCATAGTCTATACCCTTTTTTTGAGTATAGCCCTTAGCTACCAATCTAGCTTTAAAGATCTTTACCTTTCCATCTGATCCTCTTTTTATTTTGTAGATCTATTTACAACCTATGGCTTTTATACCTAGTGGTAGATCTACAAGGATCCAGACTTTGTTAGCGTATATGGAATCTATTTCTGATTCCATCGCCTTGAGCCATTTTTCTGCATCAGCATCATTAATAGCCTATGTCTACATAATGGGATCCATTTCTTCTTAGTCTAAGATGGAAATTAAGCCTTCTCCTAGACCTAGATACCTATCTGGCTATCTCACAACCCTCCCACTATGTCTAGGCACTACTTGATGTTCAGGTTGCTCTTTTGATTCAACTCTTAAATCCATTTCGACATCTTGTTCTATAATATGCATATCAACTCTTGAATTGGATGAAATAACTAACTCCTTTAGTAATACTTCACTTCTTCCTTTGTGATTTTTTATAAATTCTTCCTCTAAGAAGGTCGCATTTTATGACAAAAATACCTTCCTATCCTGAGGATTGTAAAAATAGTACCTTTGAGTTCCCGTAGGATATCCTACAAACAAACATACTTTTGACCTTAGTTCCATCTTTGTGGATTCAGGCCTTAAAACATAGGCTAGGCAGTCCCAAGTCCTCAAGTGCTGCAATGAAGGCACTCGACTAGTCCACAACTCCCTAGGTGTTTTAGGCATCGATCTAGATGGTGCAAAGTTTAGAAGATATGTTGTCGTTTGTATGGCATATCCCCAGAATGATTCTGGAAGGCTAACATAGGACATCATCGATCTTACATTTTCCAATAGAGTCCTACTCCTTCACTCTGATACAACATTTTATTGAGGTGCTCAAGGAGTTAGCAAGTTGGAAACAATTCCATTATCAATTAGAAATTGCTGGAACTCTCCAGATAAGTACTCACCCTCGATCCAATTGAAGTTGTTTTGATGGCTTGCTTAGCTGCTTCTCAGCTTCAGCTTTGAATTCTTTGAACTTTTCAAAGGACTCACTCTTTTTATGCATCAAATACAAATAGCCATGTCTAGAGTAATCGTCTATAAAAGTTATAAAGTATTCATAACCTCCTCTAGCTTGTACATTCATAGGCCCACACACATCAGTATGTATTAGGTCTAACGTGGATTCAAATCTGTTTCCTTTAGAAGGAAATGAGGTCTTGGTTATTTTTCCTTCAATATTAGATTCACAGGTGGGTAATGGATCATTATCCGAGCCCATAAGGATCCCATCTTTTACTAACTTGTCAAGTCTTTTCTGATTGATATGACCCATTCTTAAGTGCCACAAATATTTTAAATTAATGCTAGAGACATTGGATTGTCCTGGTTTTATCAATTCTGTGGTGTTTAGTGTACCTGTCATAGGTTCTATAAAGAACAATATCTGTTTGCTTATCGTATCACAAATAAAATCCTTATTCTCATATATTGAAACAAAAATTTCAAGATATAAGGAATAACCAGATTTTATTAGATGGAAAACATAAATCATGTTCTTTACAATCATTGGTATGTAATAAACATCCTCCAAATATAACCTATGACCACCAGGAAAGTCCAAAATAACTACTCCCACTGATTCTGTTGAAATATAGGATCCATTTACTATCTTGACTTGAAATTGGCCTTTAGGTTGTCTTTTCCTTTGCTAAACTCCTACAAATAATTGCAAACATGGTTAGTGACTCCTGAATCTGATATCCAAGAATCAGATAAATCTGCCACATTTCTAGTTCTTTACCAAACTTAGGAAACCCATACCTTGTTTGCTTTTGAGGGACTCAAGGTAGACTGGACAGTTTCTTTTCCAGTGGCCCATCTCATTATAGTGGAAACACTTTCCCTTGATGTTCTCTGTGGCCTTCTTTTTTATGGGTTGGGCCTTGACCCCTATTTGGGCCTTCTTTTTCACTAAACCCTTCTTCTTTTGCTTGCCCTTACCCTTGGGCTTAGAAGAAGATGCTACATTAGCTTCTGGCCTATAAGCCTTGATATTTAATATCTTATCCATACTCTGGAGGGTATTCATCAACTCACTCAAGGTAATCCTTGCTGTTCAGCTCATAGTCTAATTTAAAATGCTGGAAAGAATAGTTAAGCTATTGATGATCACAATCATCTGCGTGTCCGCATCCATATCTGCCCCAACCATCTCGGCCTCAGTGACCACAGAGATTACCTTAAGCTTGTAATCCTGTACCGGTTCACCATTTTTTGTCTAAGATTGTGAAAGGTTTGGATAGCTTTCACTTTTACAGACCTGGTCCTCACACCAAATATCTCATGTAGGTGATGGATCATTACACTAGCAGTTTTCATACAAGCAATTTGTTTTTGTAACATGCCGTTGACAAAAGCTATAATATAACACTTAGTAGTCTAATCAACATTTTGCTATCGCTCATGTTATTGGACTAGCTTAAGAGTTGAATCTCCACCTAGAGTTGTAGGCTCATTTTTAGTTAATACCCATAAAATTCATTCATATTGAAGAACAATGTCTAGGTTACATTTCCATTCATTAAAATTTTCCCCATTTTCCAATTTGTTATTTGTTAAGAGCAAAGTAAGTGGATTCATTTTGTGGTGATTATGTCTGAAAATATAAATTATTAAAGAGTAAGCAAACTAGTTAACAATATTGGAACTTTGTATAAAATCATGATGCATGTATGCATGATGATAGATTTAACAAAACTTAAAAAAATAAATCTTTATACGACGATTTTTTTCTTATCTATAATAAACTAAGTGACGGTGGGCCATCTTATCTATTAAAAGAAAAACTAGGACCCTTCTACTCAAAAGGCTACCAAGCATCTTTATGCCTAACTTTTTGAGAAGCATCATAATTTGGTCCATACTTTTACCAACAGAGCTACGATGGGTAGGTTATTGATAAAATATGTTAAGTGTGTAACCATTTGACTCATCCACTAAAGGTACTTGCAAACTATGCCTCAGTGGGAGGTCACTTGCAAACCATGCCTCGGTTGGAGGTCACATTTGCTACCAATGAGTGGACTTATTCTTGAGGAAACCCAAACCATGCAAGATCTAGGGTTCATGCCCTCTGGTGGGGAGTAACACTTCACCACATGCAAATGGGCCATCATATGGAGACTGTGAACTCTCACATAAGCCTCCTCTCCCACTTAATCTTTTTAGGGTATAAGTTTTAATAAATACCATCTTGTCCAAGTGCAATTTATTATCCATCTTATATTGTTTCATTATATATCTCATACATAATGAATGCATGGCAAAGCCTAGGGTTGTCAATTTTTTAAATGGCATACAATTATTTAATATCACATATTATATGCATGCATCCATCCATTCATCTAATGAAATAATAAGCCACTTTTGATTGTCCATCCTAGAATAAACAAATGATTACAAGGCTTTTAGGCCCAAAATAATCTTCTTATACTTGGATCTTCTGCTTCGAACTCTTCGCTCATACGACCCAGCCCATTCGGTAAAAATTGTTTAATGGCATTTTATAAAACCAAAATTTGTCACTTCGAAAACAAAAATTCCAACACCAAATTTTCGTAAAAACCAAAAATTGTTCCATTAAAACAAAAAAACCAGCACTTTGTTTTTTATTAAAACCGAAACTTGATTCATTGAAACAAAACTCGAGCATTTGTATTTACATAAAGACCAAAACTTGATTCGTTGAAACAAAAATCCAACATTTTGGTTTTCGCAAAACCTAAACTATGCCAATACACAACAAAAGGATACACTGAAACCATTACTTATTAATTTCTTCAACCCATGGCTGCTTCATCTTCATCATTACATCAATTTGTACATTACAAAAACAAAGTAAACAGAAAAATGAAACCAAGGAGGAAACATGGTGATGATAGACCACCCTCCTTGTTAAATCTTACATGGTAAATAAAAATTCTATGGATAACCAAAAAAGCAAAAAATACACCATATACATTTATATCAAATAAAAATATGCAGCATCCAAAAAATAATTGCCAATCTATGCATCACCTATGGGAACTAAAATCATGCATAATAAAAATGGCTTTAATACCAATTGTTGGATCGGAAAAATAAAGCATGCAAGATTTGACTAAAACGGTAGATTTCAAAAATTTTTTAGAAACCAAAACACAGCAGAAGCAAGATAATCAAATCAACATGCCAAGCCATACATGATATGGTATATGGAAAATAATTATCGTAAGAACAAGATAAAGATTATATTACAAACTCCTTCGCTATAACTTTAACTCCTCGCTATGCTATCCTATCCTCAGTAATATATCCGCTCTTAAGCGATGTGATCTCTTCTCGTTATTGTATCCTCTTCTCGATATTGTATCCTCGAACGATCCGATCTACCACTTGTTCTTCTTGGACAACTTGGTTAACAAGATCCTTTGGCGGGAAAATAGAAGAAAATTTTGGAGGAGATTTTTCTTAGAAGAAAGAAGCCAAAGATGAGACACATCCCATGCAAATTTTGGCTAACACATGCAAGAAAGGAGAGAGAGAACAAAAATGCAAGAACACCTCTCTTACACCTTGTCGATTTTTGTTATGCATGAAAAGGAAGAAGAAAGAAGCATCCAATGCATCACTTCATTCTTTAATTAAACATAAATAAGCCATTAAATGAGGCTCTTCTCATTTGTTTTAAGATGGCTATATGAAAAGATCAATAAACTAAAATGACATGTCAATTTCGGTTTTAGTGATGAAAGAAGGAAGATGATCCATAAAATGCACCCCTTTCATCTTTAATAAAATGAATGCTAAAAGGTTACAATACATGCCATCATTAAAAAGCAACCATTAAACCATTTAATGGTAAGATCATTACTCCATTTAATGATGATAAAGCATGATAAATATAATATTTATTTAGCAATTCAATGCTAAATGTGCATCTACACATTCAACCTTAATAAAACCGAAATTGCACCTTCCATTTCTTTAATAATTTGTTTTAATTTAGTTAATCAAATTAAACCAAAGTCTAGCCCATTTCTAAATGTTCATTTGGGCTTCTAATTAACCATTAATTAGTGTAAGCCCAACATTCAATCATGGGCTTTAAAACCTCCATTTATATTTCTTACTTTGCTTAATAACCTTCCTTGAAGCCA
>JANZLX010018880.1:0-10486 GCA_025531955.1 Erythroxylum orinocense | reverse complement strand
AGCCTATTGCCAACATCAAATGAGCCTACAGGGTCGCACACAAAGAGTGATGTGATCTGGGCTTATTCTCTTGGGCCGAATCTATTAAGCATTGAACAAATATATGTGGATATATTTATTGGGCTAGATTAAATTAAGTTGTCGGGCTTTATTATATGAGATATAATGGGCCGAAACTTATTGGGCTTTAATGGGATTAGGTTTTCTCTATAAATAGAGAAGCTTAGGTCTCATTAGAAAAAAGACACAATAGGTTACACAAAACCCTAGCCACCATCCAAGAGGACAATCGTGCGGCGTTCAGAAAGAGTTTCAGGACGTGTTAGCACATGACAGTTGCAGCCCGGATCGTGCATACTCGTGTGGATATCGGTAGAGGGCATTCGCGTTAGCAGTGTCTTGGAATCCGAAAGAGAAGCAACCTATCCACGACAATAAGGTATTTTCGTACATCTTTAGTATTTTCGATTATACTTCATGCTGTTGTATGGTCTTTTCCGCAGTGTATCGTGAATACTCAGACCGTACGTGATCCAACAGACAAGACAAGGAGAAAAGAGACAATAGACCTATAGCATATGAGGCTGAGTCATGTTAGCTATTCCAAGCTAGACGTGATGATGAAGAAGTCAATGCTGAAGGGGCTTCCACACTTTGAAGTGAGGATCGACACAGTATGTGCTGGTTGTCAATAGGGGAAAGCACACCATCTACCGTATGAAGATTTGAAATTTAAAGTAAAGGAACCTTTAGAGCTGATCGATTCCGATGTTTTTAGACCTGTCAAGCAAGCCTCAGTTGGCGGGCTAAAGTATATGGTAACTATTATCGATGATTTTTCGAGATATGTCTGGGTGTATTTTATGAAGGAGAAATCTGAAACTCTTAAGAAGCTTAAAGAGTTCAAAGAGGAAGCTGAAGCAAAAGTTGGTAAAGAAGTTTGTTGTCTACGCACAAACAACGGCGGGGAGTATACCTCAGATGAGTTCTATCAATTCCTTCAGGGTTGTCGGATACCTTGTCAGTTCACATGTGCAAGCACACCATAGCAAAACGGTGTGGTTGAACGTACGAATCGACATATGGCAGAAATATGTCGAAGTATGCTTCATAAGAAGAATGTTCCGAGGCGGTTTTGGGCGGAGGCAATAAAGACTACAGCCTTCACAATCAATAGGCTTCCTCAGCAAATGTTATGTTTTATCTCACCTTTTGAGAAATTATAGAGCAAGACGCCTACAGTTAGCTATTTTCGAGTTTTTGGATGTGTATGCTTTGTATTTGTACTTGATCATTTACCTAGCAAGATGGACAAGAAAGTTGTTTGGTGTATTTTTGTTGGATATAACAGCCAAAGAAAAGGGTGGACTTGTTGTGATCCTACAATTGGGAAATGTTATACGTCTCGGAATGTGGTTTTTGATTAAGCATCTTCTTGGTGGTCTTCGAAGAAGGAGGAGCTACCAGATTCAGTTGATTTTAAAGATGAGCTGCAATCTTCTCAAATTCAGTTGAGTTTTGAAGAAGTTGAGGTGATCGATAAGGACTGTGTAACCAAAAGTCCTTGGAAAACTAGTGCGCATCAACAAACAGGTGCTTGAGCTAATCATAATGGAGCATAACAACCAGTTTTTCCCAAAAGATCGACAAGAGTCTGGAAGTCAAATCTCAAGTATGCCAATGTCGCCATTACAGAAGAACCAGATGTGAGAACCAGAGGCATTTGAGGAAGCATCTCAAAGTCTGGGGTGGATTAAAGCCATGGAAGAGGAAGTTGCTGCATTAGAATGAGAACAGACCGAGGAGCTCGCACCGAAGCAAAGAGATGTGAAGCCTATTTCTTACAAATGGGTTTATAAGTTAAAGCGTCGCACAGATGGTTTAGTTGAGAGGCACAAGGCATGACTGGTAGCTTGGGGATTTTCTCAACAATATGGACTGGACTATGGCGAAACATTTAGTCCGGTGGCAAAGCATACGACTGTGCGAGTTTTACATGCACTTGTAGCTAGCAAAGGCTAGAACTTGTGGCAAATGGATGTGAAGAATGTATTTTTGCACGAGGAGCTAAACCGGGAAATTTATATGAATCAACCGGTGGGATTTCAAAGTCAGGATTTTCCGGAGCATGTATGCAGGCCTCGAAAGGTGTTCTATGGATTCAAGCAAGCATCGAGGGCATCGTATGGTAAGATCACTGAATTTCTCATTCATAGTGGTTATTTGGTGACATCTGCGGATTCTAACTTGTTTGTTAAAGCTGATGGAGGAAGGCTAGCTGTGGTTCTGGTGTATGTATATGATTTAATCGTCACAGGATATGCTAAAGAAGAAATTCTCCAAACAAAGGAGAACTTATCAGTGCGCTTTTAGATGAAAGAACTCAGGCAACTCAAGCACTTTCTTGGTCTAGAGGCTGATCGAACTGAAGAAGGAATTTTTCTCCATCAGTAAAAGTACTCCAAAGATTTATTGAAGAAGTTTGGAATGCTTAGCTGCAAGTCAATTTTGACTCCGATTGAACCAAATACCAACTTGTGTGCTAATGAAGGGAGAGATTTGAAAGATGCAACGATGTATCGATAGTTGGTGGATAGCTTGATCTACTTAACTTTGATAAGACCCGACATCTCTTATGTAGTTGGGGTGATGAGTCGGTATATGCAAAATCTAAAAAAGTCACATTTGGAAGCTATCGACGAAGTTTAAGATATGTGAAGGCCACACTTGGCTGTGGTATTCTGAGGTGGAGATTGCAAGCTAGCTGGTTTTTGTGATGCTGATTATGCAGGTGATCATGATATCCGTTGTTCCAATACATGGTATGTATTCATGCTTGTGTCTGGAGCAGTTTCATAGTGTAGTAAAAGGTAAGCAACTGTGTCTTTGTCGATAACAGAAGAAGAGTACCGAGCTGCATCAATGACAGCTTAAGAGAGTGCTTGGCTTGGGCAATTATTGAAAGATTTGTATCAGCCAATTGATTATGCCATTCCTTTGTAGTGTGACAAGCTATCAGCAATACGTTTGGCAGAAAATCCAATTTTTCATGCAAGAACTAAACATGTGGAGGTACATTATCACCTTATCAAAGAGAAAGTTCTACAAGAAGAAATTGGACTTCATCAAGTTAAGACTAAAGATCAAGTTGCAGACTTATTCATAAAAGGCTTAAGTGGCAACAAGCTCGCAAGTTTTTGTCATCAGCTCAGCATGGTCGAAATAAGGGGGAGTGTTAAAATCCAACACCAGCTGTTCAAATTTCTATTTTGCTGTTTAGTTCTTTATTTTTTTCTGTCCTTGCTGGTATTTCTATGTTTTAACTTTCAACATGTGTTTTGTTATCCCTATTTTCTAGAATGATTGTTGCTGAATTTTGGATCAGTTAATGAGATAGGGTAGTGAGTCATTATCCTTGTTTTTTGTTAATTTTTAGCAATTTCAGAAAATACATGCCTTTCTCTCTGTTCAACACAAAGGTGGCAGTACATTGCCTAACAAAGAACTGATATTCATGATGTTGGATGGTGTTCCAATGAACCCAAATTCGAGATACATAAGAATGTGCACACTTGTGATTGATTCTGGGTAGATCCTTGTCTTTAATTTGACTGCAGATTTTCAGATTTTTGTTGATAAGTATTATGAGTATTCGCGCAAAATAATGTCAAAAATTGCCTCGACAATAGACTAAATTTGATTTTTTATTTATTTTAGAGACAGAAAAAGAGATTGGAAATTCAGTGTTCACTAAGATTTTTTCATTTATAATAGTTGAATGATGGTTAAGGATCTCTACCAATTCTCATAAGAGAGGAACGTAATAAGAGGAAGAAGTCTGTATCAGAAAAATGACTCAAGATATGGACCGTTAGGAAAAAATCAATACATGAACTTTTTAATTTCAAGAGATGAACCCAAGTAATTAGGAGATTGTAAGATCTGTGAAATCAGCCTCAACTTTAAGGTTTTGGGATTAACTTAGTTGATTAAGTTGTGAATTGAGATCCTAATACATATAATCGAAATGATTATGGCAAAACTCCAAAAACTAAAGGTACTGACCATTGATAGCTTTGTTACACTAATAGAATCAAGAATTTAGAACTTGAAATTGGACAAAACCAACTCAGGCTAGGACCATTTTTGGAGTAGTTAGTTTTAAGGGCTTTAATGTTGGAAACTTTTAGCAGCAGACAGGGAAGAGGCAAACTCTGGCTTGTAAGATCTTGTTGTTTTTATAAAGTTAAAGCATAATACATGAATAAAAAAAGGGAAAAAGAGCATGTTTTTGCTGTAGAACGCCCCATTTTATTGACAGCAACAAAGTTCATTATATAGAACTAAAATGTAACAGAAAATCCTATTTATTTACCTGGTCAGTTTGACCAAGCCTAAGGAATTTTCCAACTTCCAAGAATTTGAGTTTCAACTTCGTGAATATTATCTTACATGGACATATGAAGCTCCATTAGAATCTCATAAACAAATTCTCGAAATCTGCACAGGTTCACTGTTAGTACATCCCAGCCCATAGTGCATCAACCTAAGCCCATCCAAACCTACATTCGTAGGGGTAAGATGGGAAAGAGTAGCATGGCCACATAGGCAGGCTGTTAGGCAGTCTGTTGGGAGTTTGTTATGGAGAGAGAGAGAGATTGTATAGAGGCAGCAGTATATGATTGATCTTAGGAACAGAGAGGGGGATATTGGTTAAGAATTGTCTAGTGTATTGGCCTGGGACATTCCTCAGGAGGGTCTATAGCTGTAACTCTTACCTTATACGTAAATAATACAATCTCTACAGTTTACCCCTATCAATTGGTGCTTTCATTGAGAGAGTGTGGAGAGTGGAGATTGTATGCAAACTAAGATGGAGGCTAGGGTGGCTGCTGTAAAAGCTTCTCTTAGGAGACAAGAGTCGTCACTGTCGGCTCAAGAGGCAATGGTAAAATCGCAAGATGTTACATTGAAGGACCTTCGAACGCAGATGAGTACCCTGATGGCCAATGTAGAAACGCTAGCTAAATCACAAGGTCTGCTGTAGACGGAGATGAAGGAGGGATTCTTATCCTTAAGGGCAAGAGACGCGTAAAAACAGAAGGTAGGTGAAGAGGAGAATCTGTCGGAGTTCACCCATAATGTGTCATCTTCAACTGGTGGCGATAAACCAGCTCACTTCTCGTGGGTTACCACCGGCAATGGAAGACCTCCAAGTGGACAGATGGAAGCCTGGCAACGTCGCCCAGGTGACCACCCCCCTTTGGTGGCCACAGAACGTGCGTGGGAGGAGTACAAGAACGTTGCACATAGGATTGACCTCCCTGCTTTTCACGGAGATGATCCTTTCGCCTGGGTTACTAGAGCAGAGTCGTATTTCCTTATTCATGACATTCCCCATAAACTACGTATAACCATGGTTCAAATCTGCATGGAGGGGTCGACGCTCTACTGGTTCATGAACTTACGGGAGCTAGACCCATATATGACTTAGGAAAGGTTTAAACGCTCACTGTTCGATCGCTATGGAGGTAGGGATGAAGGGGACCCGATTGAAAAGTTAAAAATGATTGTTCAGCAGGGTTTGGTCGATGATTATGTTGACGACTTCGAAAGGGTGGCGTAGCAAATTGGCCATTTTCCTACAGAGTGGTATATTAGTTGTTTCCTAGGGGGCTACGAGAAGAGATTAGGAACAGGGTCAAAACCCATGACCCACCCACTCAAGTTCGGCTTCTCTCCATCGCCAGGAAGGTCGAGAGAGAATTAGTCGGTGAGGGGCTGCTTCGACCAGGGGAAGGAAAGAGAAAATCCGACAGCAGTCATGCAAATGCTGGGCCCTGACCAGGTAACCACAACACGTTTCGGCCAGCTCAGCCATTTCATGCAAGGGGAACAATAAAAAATGATGAGAAGGAACCACTAAACAAGCAGAGAGGACCCACTTCTGATGGTCACCGATCAGGGCACTCAGGATGGAAAGGGACAAGTAATTTGTCCTATGATCAGCTTATGGAAAGGAGGATAAAAGGTTTATGTTTTAAATGTGGGCAGACTTTCGATCCTCTCCACCGATGCCCAAATAAGGAGTTTCGGCTGATCATTTGGGAGGATGATGGAGATGAAGTTAAGGGGAGTAAACAAGACAAACCAGTCGATGAAGGGCAGCAAGAAGATTGGGAGCTGGTTTGTAATTTCGTGGAGATTGGAGAGTTAGAAAGGGATCAATCATCTCCACCCAAATCCATGGTTTTAATTGGTAAGCTTAAGGAAATGCCTGTTTTCGTCTTGGTTGATAGTGGGGCCAGTCACAATTTTGTGTCCCGCAGGCTGGTGGAGATCATGGGAATTACTGTTACTCCTACTCGGACTTTTGGAGTACGGTTGGGAGATGGCCACCGCTCTTTTTCACAGGGGATCTGTAATGGGATAAAATTAGAATTAAATGGGGAGGTCTTCACTATGAATGCTTATGTTTTTTATACCGGAGGGACTGATTTAATCCTGGGTGTGACATGGCTGGAAACTTTAGGGGTGGTAAAGGTAGATTGGAGGGAGATGTATATGTCTTTTGATCGAAGAGGAATGGAGTTCACCCTGCAAGGAATCAACATGAAGGCTTCTGCTCCTCATGCTTTACAACAGATTTTAAAATATCAAACTAGGGAAGTGGAGGGCTTGTTATGGTCGATACGAATCTGGGGATCATCAACCACAGAAAAGAGCATCTTGGAATTAAACCAGCTGAAAGAATTACGATCTGTTTTATCTAAGTTTGGGTCAGTTTTTCTGGAACCTCAGGGCCTTCCACCTAAGAGGGTTCATGATCATGCTATTAACTTAAAGAAAGGGGCAGCACTGGTAAATATTCGCCCATATCAACATACACACCATCACAAAGATGAAATTGAAAGGCAGATCAGGAATTTGTTAGAAACAGGGGTTATTCGGCATAGTATAAGCCCATTTTCAAGCCCAGTTATCCTTATCAAAAAGAAAGACAGCTCTTGGTGAATGTGCGTCGACTACCGAACTTTAAATAAGCTTACCATACCCGACAAATTCCCAATTCCCAATTCCCGTAGTGGATGAGTTGATGGAGGAATTGTATGGGGCTCGATACTTTTCCAAGGTTGATCTACGATCGGGTTTTCATCAAATCAGGATCCGGGAGGGGGACACTTATAAAACGGGGTTCCGAACTCACGAGGGCCATTATGAGTACCTAGTGATGCCTTTCGGTCTCATAAATGCTCCTGCTACTTTTCAGTCAACAATGAATTGGATTTTTAAGCCAGTATTACGGAAATTCGTTTTAGTATTTTTTGACGACATTTTGGTTTATAGTTCCAATTGGGAGCAACATTTGGAGCATTTAGCTTGTGTGCTAAAATTACTTCTTGACAATGAGTTACTAGCAAATTAGAAAAAATGTGTCTTCAGCCAAAGGTCTGTTGAGTATTTGGGCCATGTTATTTCTCATGAAGGGGTAGCAATGGATCCATCCAAGATTCAAAGTGTCTTAGAGTGGCATATTCCTAAGAATGTCAAGGGAGTACGAGGGTTCCTTGGTCTTACCGGATACTATCAGAAATTTGTTAAAGATTATGGTAAAGTTGCTAAGCCTCTCACTAATCTCTTGGTTTAGCTGGAGTAGGGAGTCCCAAAATGCATTTGATGAATTAAAGAAGAGGATGACTTCTTCTCCCATTCTTGCCCTGCCTGATTTCTCCAAGGAGTTTTCCTTAGAGTGTGATGCTTCGGGAAGAGGAGTGGGTGCTATTTTGATTCAAGAAGGTTGCCCACTAGCTTATTTTAGCAAAGCTTTGGCTGAATCGACATTCTCTAAATCAGTATATGAAAAAGAAGTTATGGCAGTGGTAATGGCAATACAGCACTAGAAACATTTTCTAATTGGGAGAAATTTCAAGGTTTACACCGATCATAGGAGTTTGAAGCACTTATTGGATCAACGGATTCCTTCCATAGACCAACAATGTTGGCAAGCTAAGCTGTTGGGTTTAGACTTCGAAGTAATCTATAAACCTGGTAAACAAACGGGGCAGCAGATGCTCTCTCTAGGGTGGAGGAAGACAGATTGCTACTATCAGCTACTTCAACCCCGTTTTGGTTAGATATGGATATTGTTTGCCAAGAACTCAAGGAAGATGACCAGCTTCAATTAATCATTACAGCCCTCTAGCAAAATGCACATTCTAAACCTGGCTATCATTTCAGAGATGGCCTATTTTTTTACAAAAACATATTAGTTATTTCAGCAAAATCAGTGCTTATCCCTCAGTTTTTGCAGGAGTTCCATACTTCACCTTCAGGAGGGCATTCAGGCTTTCTCAAGACATTTAAAAGGTTAGCTTCTGGGTTGTTTTGGTTGGGAATGAAGCCTTCCATTCAACAGTATGTACGAGGTTGCATTGTTTGTCAGAAGAACAAATATTTGGCCATGACCCCTGCTGGCCTTTTGCAGCCCCTACCCATTCCTCAGTTGATCTGGGATGAAGTCTCCATGGACTTCATTACAGAACTTCCTAAATCTCGCAGTTTTGAAGTCATTTTAGTAGTGGTGGATCGCTTATCTAAATATGCCCACTTTTTACTCCTCAAGCACCCTTTCACTGCCAGAACAGTGGTTGAAGCTTTCACCCATAAGGTAGTAAGGATACACGGTCTTTCTCGTTCTATATTCAGTGATAGAGATCCACTCTTCACTAACAATTTTTGAAAGGAGCTTTTTAAACTACAAGGGACAGTCCTAAAGATGAGTTCTTCCTAGCATCCGCAAACGGATGGTCAAACGGAAGTTCTAAACCGGTGTCTTGAAACTTACCTTCGCTGTTTTTCCTCTGAACGGCCTAAGAACTTGTCATATTGGATAGCTTGGGTTGAATACTAATATAACACAAGTTTCCATGTTTCTTCTGAAAAAACTCCCTTCGAAGTTATCTATGGCCATTTACCTCCTACCCTACTTCATTTTTCTCAAGGGAAAACTCTGGTGGAATCTATGGAGTTAGCCTTAATTGATAGAGATGAGGCTTTGAGGCAGCTGAAACACAACCTCCTTCGTGCCCAAGTTATGACGAAGAAGGCTGCTGATTGTCATAGGAGGGAAGTGCATTTTCAAGAAGGGGATTTGGTTTTTGTAAAACTTCGCCCACATAGGCAATCCTCTGTTGCTCGAAGGATTTGCCCCAAGCTCTCAACTCGTTATTATGGGCCTTTCCAGATTGTGAAAAAGGTGGGACAAGTTGCTTATCAGCTCCAACTTCCTCCAACTTCCAAAGTGCACTCGGTTTTTCATGTTTATCAATTGAAGAAAGCAGTAGGTGACCATTCTGTTGAGCATGTACTACCTCAGGGGTTAGAAATGGATCAGGAAGACCTAGTTGAACCAGAAGCCATTTTAGCATCACGCCTGATTTAGTCTAAGGGGAGCACCATTCTCCAGTGGCTTGTTCGTTGGAAAGACAAACCAACCGAAGAAGCTACTTAGGAGGATGCAGACTACATCAAAGGGCAGTTTCCTTATGTTCACCTTGAGGACAAGGTGCCTCTTGAGGGGAAGGGAATTGTTAGTACATCCCAGCCTATAGTGCATCAGCCTAAGCCCATCCAAGCCTACATTCGTAGGGGTAAGATGGGGAAGAGTAGCATGGCCACATAGGCAAGCTGTTAGGCAGTCTGTTGGGAGTTTGTTATGGAGAGAGAGAGAGATTGTATAGAGGCAGCATTATATGATTGATCTTAGGAAAAGAGAGGGGGATATTGGTTAAGAATTGTCTAGTGTATTGCCCTGGGACATTCCTTAGGAGGGTCTACAGCTGTAACTCTTACCTTATACGTAAAAAATACAATCTCTACAATTTACCCCTATCATTCACAGTTTATTAAATAATACACTTTCAATTTCACCTAAGCCATACAAAAATTATGGACATGCCGCGAGCAAATTCTTCGGTTTAATTTGAAACGAAACTCATGCTTTCTACCAAAAAACAAGAAAAATAAAATAAATAACAAACTCAACGAAAATAAATAAATAAACCTAAAAATGCTACTAAATAAATAAATATGCAAAATAAATGCAAATATGACCTAAATCTCTATATGAATTGGACTAAACAACCCCTATCATTCACAGTTTGTTACCCAACCAGCACAGATGACTGTATAGCTACAGAATGAAAACCGAGGACCTGGAAGGGCCAAGCACTTACTACTTCTGTTTGCTAGCAAATTATGCTCTCAAAAAACCAACTAAACATCATTCTACACAGAAATTTAAAAAGAGTTCTTATTACTTTGAAACCTAGATTTGCAGTTGACATGATACACAAGTGGTTTTTGTGCGAGTTTAGTCTATGATTTCACGGGACAGGTTGAACCAGTATTGGAAAAACTAGCTCCATGAAACAAGTCTGACAGGTAATTCTCCAGATCATCTGGGCAGATTCTCACCAAACCCTCC
>JANZLX010018852.1:0-10487 GCA_025531955.1 Erythroxylum orinocense | reverse complement strand
TCACTCACACTCAGGTCTCTCTGTGTGAGATTTAGAAACTCTCTAGCCTTCTCTTTGATATACACCTTCGATAGGTACTTCTTCTTGAACACTTCCATAAAATCTCTCCAGGATAATACCAGAGGCATTACTTGACTGTGGGGCACTGATTCCCACCAATGAAGAGCATCTCCTTTTAGAAAGCACACTACATAATCTAATTTCTTTTCATCCGAGCACTTCATTTGAATCAAAACCCTCTCGGTCCTCTTTAACCAGGCTTCGGCCTCTTTGGGATTTGTAGTCCCATGGAAATCTACAGCTCCATACTTGTGGAGCTTATCATACTGACCACTCGTCTCCACTGGAGCCTACATCGGGCCTTGCGACCCTTGGCCCAGACGTATGTGAAAGCCTGGGTAAAGGCCTGAAAGAACTGCGGGTCCATCGATGGCACAAGAGAGGGAGACGGTGGCACTTCATGCTACACACTAGGTGCTTAAGTATCAGGAGCAGAGTGTGTCCCAGCATCTTGCGGGACATAAGATTCATCTGTGCTCCCTTGGCGAGAGTCAGATTGAGTCAAAGCTCTTAGAGTTCTTCTTCGAGGTAATATTTTTCACTCCTTCAATAGAAAACCATTTAAAATCATTAGTTTATACAAAACAAATTTCAAAGTACGTAAAATAGTTCAAATCGTATAAAACAATTTCAAATCATAAGAAACAAATTAAAACTTTCATGCATTAAGCTACCCATTTCAAACTTAGGATACTTCAAAACCTAGTCCCAAACTTGAACCTAAACTTAGTCGCTCTGATACCATAATATGTTAGATCCCGTTTCCAGAGCCCAACAACTGGACTTATAAACCTTGTGCTTATTACCCTGTAGGGTTATTTGCCATTATTCCACCAGGTTGGTATGCCCACACCAGTCAATCGCCAGAATTACAACTATCCTTCTTAAAATAAATTGTAGCTCTAAGTCTCTATTTTTTTGAATCAAGAATCATCTCGATCGGAGTTCTACAGCTCAAGATATAGTTAAAAAGCTAAAGTCTGTTCATATCCCAATCATGCTCTCCCAACCGACCTCTCTCTTACTCTAATGGAAACTTTCTCAAAACAGCACCAAAAGATACAAATTTTCAATGAGAGATAGAAAAAGATGTTAGGAATCTGTTGCTTCAAGAATCACTTCATATGGAGGTCAGATGAGGAAGTTATACCCGAAAGAATCGAACGTGTTTATACCATCAATCAATTTGTACCTATCTTGGCACAATTGCCATAACTCCCAATATAAATGTCTGATTGACTTCGTTTTTTACGGTTTGAAAGAAGACTTCTAGATATATAACATTTATGAAGAACTTAAAACGAGATTTGGTCTCTGAAAGGATAAAAAATGGAATAGAAGATATTAACATGATATAGAAAGTCAAACCAAAACGATCAAACTAAGACAAGACGAAGCAAAACTAAGACGATGAATAGTAACTAAGACGATAAATAGTAACTAAGATGAAGCAAAACTAAAACGATGAACAATAACTAAGACGAAGCAAAACTAAGACGATGAACAGTAACTAAGACGATGAACAGTAACTAAAACGATGAACAGTAACTAAGACGATGAATAGTAACTAAGACGAAGCAAAACTTAATCACTTTCTACACTCTCCAAAGCATCTCCCCTCATAAGGACCATAACTTTCAACTTATATGTCCAAAAATTTCATGCTATATACCGTTGGAAAGATAAAAGAAAGACCTACAACTTTCTAAAAGATAACTTTGCCTAAATTAACTCAGATCAACCCAAATATTTCCTTGAAGTCAGTACACAAATTTTCCCCTTATAAAACCTTGAGAAACATGGGAGAAAACAAAACCATGAATGTAACACCCACATACTCCCTGGAAGGATGTATGAAGGCCACACATATGCAAAACATAAAATGTGTTGAATTTCCTTAATATCCTAACCCCTAATGTAGGGTGTTACAATAAACCATCAGCATTAAAGATCGTAGTTTTACAAAGCTTTAGTGGGCATTTCAAGCTCCCAATACATCAATGTTTCAAAAATCCCAAAATACAAATGATACATGAACAATAAATTGCTCAAAATGCAACTAAAGCTTTGATTTTCAAGATTAGCTTAAAATACAACAACATTTCAAAAGTGGAGTGATGCCTTGGCCCTTGACTACTTAAAAGTGGGGGTGAGCTTAAAGCCAGTGGGTAACAATTTTATAGTTTGTAACAAGAAAAGACATTTTTAAAACATTTTCAATGAAGAAATTCATATGTATGCAAATCATGAATGCATTACTCCTATCAACTTGTCATGAACACATAAACACATCAAATGATTTGGGTAAGCCCAAAACATGACGCCCTATATATTTCTAATGAAATGGTCCTATGTAGTCGTGAATTCTTGAGGGAGTCCTTGAGGGAGCTCCATGCCACTAGCAGGCAGGCGGGAGAAGCCTATACTTAGGTCAATATGCACGTGACGGTTCTTAAGGTACTACCACAAACCCACATAACACTTGATGCCCAAAAAGGCACATTCTCTTCAAAACTTGCTTTTCATATGCTTGTTATATCTTAAAACCATTTCCAAAAGTATGGTTTCATAATCATGCATCATTTCAAGGAATCATTTTAAAAACAACTTTCTATAAATCATTACACAAATTATGTATAAGCATGTAGGAAAATCTTGTAGCATTTAACAACATTAAATGCACATGAATGAGGTAGTTGCAAAATTAATTACTGTCATTTATTGACAGAAAACTTTTATTAGCTTATCACCTAACTATAAAAGTGAAACCCACCTTAAAGTCCTTGACTATGGCTTGTTCAAAAATGCCTCTCCTCTTGCTCTTCTTGTCCTTCTTGATCGCCCTTTTAACACAAATACAATTCCCAAAATTAATAGGAATTTCCAAAAGAGAACCCAAAGAAGCTAATGTATAAATTGATCTTAGAACACTTAAACCTATGCATTTACTAAGCTCTTGAAACCAGAACCTTTCCAAAAATCCAAAGCCTTAAAATGCTCTTACCTTAAATCTTCACCAAATGAAGAATGTTTGGTTCAAAAGAAAGCTCTTATCTTCCTCTACCTTTTTCCCTTCTTATACCACACCTAAATCTCTCCAGAAGGCTCGAAAAAGATGGAACCCTAGCTCAACTCTCTTTTTCCCTCTTAATCACCGAAACCTCTCTTCTTTATCTCTTTGATTTTTGTTATTTCACTACTTCCTTTCTCAATTTCGTTTCTCCCCTTCTTTAGGAAGAGGAAAACACTTCTTTTTCCACACTTTACCCTTAATGATTGAGAAAAGTCTACCTCGCCCTTCCTTTAATGCCTTATGGTTTTTAAACTTAAGTGACCTGCCAAAATTGGCCTTACACTCTCCCACTACTTTAATAGTTCAAAGCCCTAAATCCTTAGCCCATGTCATATCTTACCTGTATTAACAAGCTAATTAATTTCAACATGAATAATCTAGCAAGACCCTAAAATTAGTCTCATCATGCTTATAAAATTTTTTTCAGGGGCCAACAACCCATCTTGAACCTAAACCATCTTTTTTACTTAATTTCAACTTCATTTCAACTCAATATCATTCAAAAACCAATTCATAATCTCTAATTGATCGTTAACCAAAAATAAAACATTTACATGTACCATTCATCAACAACTTCCTACACATATTCAACTTCATTTTCACTTCTAACTCTCACTAAATATGTTTCATCCAACAAATCAAGAAGAATCGTACTTATACTTACTTGTTTTACCTAAAGCTCGTGCAATCACCATGAAACCCTAGTTTCTCTAACCTACATGATCGTTATCTTTCACAATGAAATGGGTTGGGTCTTTTATCAAGAAGAAAAGCTTGCAAGAAACTAGTGATGAAAAGGTTCATCTTTGATGCTTAAAGGAGAGAGTTTCGTGAGAAGGAGAGGAAGATGAAGAAAGTGAAGAGGATGAAGAAAATGAAGCATATGACGTGAATGCTCAAGTGAAAGACCATGAAATGGTCTTTTATTTGGTAAAAAGAATAGTAAGTAGTGAGGGTAGTGACACTTATCACTTTCCCATTATCCCATTTTGGTCTTCTAATCTACTAGTGCATTTGTCTCCAATTTTCAATGACACTTGTCATTAAATCTTAATGTCACATATAAAATTTTCCACTGCCATTTTACTCCTAATGAGTGTGCAATGTCCAATTTGCCCTTACATTTATGCCTTATGTCCTAAATGCTTAAGTGTTACGCCAAAAATGCCATTATAAAATCTTACTACCTTAATTCAATTAACCCATGAAATAAATCCTACTAACATTAACATAATAATTAATTGCTTTCAAAAATTTTATTTTTTCAAACCTCATACTTAATATAAATCATGTTTAATTTAATAAGAAAGAAGTTCGGGGGTTAACATTTCTCCCCCTTTTAAAAGAAATTTTGTCCTCAAAATTCTTATCTGACTAATTAATAAGTAGGGGTATGTCTCCTCATATTAGCAATAATGTCACCTCAAGTTCAAGATTTCAATCACATAGTTGGATACTTTACATCAACCATGTTGTATACACTCTCAATAGCATATTCTACATTTTATGCTTGTGTCTCTGTCATGAATAAGACTCCAATACTTACTTTTGAATCATTATGTATTCATTTCTTATTTGTTCTTTCATTGATCATTCTTAATATAAACTATCTAATCTGCTTAACCTAATTTAGTGAAATTTTTATTTGAAAGAAAATTTCTTGCTACTATCATCTATACTGTTCGTGCAATCTTGATCAATCAACTGTTATCCTCATCACATTATCAACCATTCTCAATACCTCAAGAAGACCAATTTCTATCGTCCTTACAAGGTCATAATATTCTAATTACCAAAATTCAATGAAGTAGTAAACATAATTACTGTCGCATATGTTTAGGTGTGTATCATCAAAGTCATCCCATTTTAACATCAATTATATTCCAATTTTCCAAGATTTACCTCTTCTAATGTTACATCATATCTTAATGGTTCAACTACCATATTGAGTGCATTAACTCTTCTCATTTAATTCTTCATCTTTTTCTTAATCTCATTCACTCATAAAATCCTATCTTGTATGCATTTCTAACATTCTCCTTACTATATATCATTCATCTCATGGATCTTCCATATGTATCCTTAATCAATTCAAAATTATTGATGCATAATCGTTATGAAGTTCTAATCTCAATTCCATTAATATGTTCTTATACCATATTATAACTCTTATCACAACAATCAAACAATCATTTTAAATTCCAAGTTCAACCTTTCAATTCCACTTTACTTGTATACCTTAAATCTTGTCATTTCCACATATGTCTCTATTTCTTCTCAGTCAATTCATGAAAATATTTCCACATCCATATCAATTCAAGTACATATCCACATCAAAATTTTGTCACCATATTCACTGAAATAACCACAAATACTGAATCTATGTTTAACATATAGGACTAAGTAATACTTCTTATTTCTAAATATCCACAAACTTTCATTTTCTCATATCATGAAATGCCTATGTAAGATACTAACCCGGGGTTACTCTGATACCACAACTATTAGGCCCATTTTTAGAGCCCAACTCGGAGGTCATACCAAAACAACCCAGTTTCTAAGACAATCTAGTAGCAACCTAGCGTTGTCCATTTTGGAACCAAGAATGGCTCAATGTTGGGCTCCGTTTTCGAAGCCCAACTTAGAGGTCATACAAACATGGGCGTATTACCTTGCAGGGTTATTTCAATGAACCCTCATTAGCCATCATCTGTTCACCGTCATTCTCATACCATTCCAAAAATTTTCCTATTTGATCAATTGATAAACGAAAATCCATTCTTATGATTATGTCCTCAATCATATTGTACCAGTTCAATTTCTTTGGGAGCGACGACAGGTTAGTCGCAGCAAAACCATGCAAGAATTTCCAAATACCCTTCGAAGTCATCAAATCAAACAAAAGAATACCTCTTGGACAATTTTGCCGCAGTAAAAGTCTTAACTTCCTGCGGCAAAGTTGACAAAAAATCACACCGAAAACCATTACATCTATCCTAACCTTACCTTAACTCTTAATTGTCCCAATTTCACTTCCTCTAATGCAACATCACTTCATAACAATTCATCTACTAACATTATTTCATTAAACTCTCTAATCTTTACTCATTTAATTCATTCCTTACAACTAATTCTCATTCTTCACAATTTCCTATCTTTCTTTTCCATAACATCTCACTTATATATCAACAATTAACTTCCTCAAGTATACCTAATTTCAACTCAACCTTATCCATACACAAATTCATATTTCCACTCAACATCATCCATACATAATTCATAATTCATTAACATAAAAAGATGAGAGTTTTACAAAGCTGTAATGACCTTTCAAACCACAATACATCAATGTCTCAAAATCCCAAAATACGTAAGATACTTGAACTAATAATACTTGAAATAAAACTAAAATCTTATACTTACAAAATCTAGCTTAAAATACAAAAATATGCAACTTGGAGTGATGCCTTGCCTCTTTTTCACTCCAACTCTTACTTATCACTTGGAGGTGGGAAAAGAATAGGGGGTGAGCTAAAAGTTTGTGGGTAATAGTTTTATAATCAGTAACAAGCAAAAACCGTTGAAATATTCATTTCCATTGTAAAAAATCACATTGAATCATAAAGCACATTTTTCTCAAATTCTCAAACAAATTCACAATAATGCAAGTCATGTATACATCAATCTTATCAACATATCATGAGCACATAAGTAGATCAAAATGGTTTGGCTGGATCCAAAAACAAAATGTACTACACATTTCCACATATTGGTCTTATGTAGCTGTGAACAGAACGTACTATCGCAATCCTACTTAATAGTCTTTCTTAGCCATGAGCTTAGGGGAGTCTATGAAAGAGCTCCATGCCACTAGCGGACAGGCGGGAGAAGCCTTTTGTCAAAGTGCACTTGACTTAACATAGACGACCGCCACAAAGCCACATAATCATGCATTTCACATCTTGTAAACATATTTCCCAAAATGGCACATTTTCGAAACTTGATTTCATAACCACAATATCATTTCAAAAATCAATATTCTTTCAAAATCATTTCCTTCATTCATTTCATAAACCAATAACATAATTAATATACCAACATGTAGCACATTCCTAAAGCATTTAAAAAGCAATAAATGCACATGAACAAAGTAGTTGTAAATCGTTTATTTCCATTTATTGAAAGAATCATTAAGGGTTTATTACTTAATTATAAAAATATAACCCATCTTGATTTCCTTGCTTATAAACTTGCTCAAAAGTTCCTCTCACCTTGCTCCTCTTGTCTTTCTTGATTTCCTTCAACAATGGAAAATTTCCATTCAATAGGAATTCAAATTGAAAACCCACAAAGCATACTCACCATAATTAATTCTAGAATACTTAAACCTTTCCTAAAGTCTAAACCTTTGGGTCAATTTTCCATGATCATTCTAATAAGGTAAATGAAGGAATTTGATGACACTTTTTCTAGAAAAATGTTCCCATTGTCTTAAGTTTATAATGACACTAAAATGATTCAATTTGGTTTAGAAATCTGAACATTATACCCCAAACAATTTTGGACTATTATTATACTGAAACATTATTTTATGCTCAAATTCCATCCAAAAATTGAAATTCTTAGAGACTGAATTAAAACTCGATTTCTTCAGACAATTTCTATCCCTATGTATTTAGTTTCCTTAAAATTAAAAATCTTTCCATTTGGATAACTATAGAAAAAGTTATATCTAAAATACCAAAGCATGTTCTGTATAGGAAAGTTCACCGTGGAGAGCCAAAAGTTAACCACGGTGAACTTTGACAGAAACATATGTAGTGAACATGTTTGAACTAAATTTTCCATATTTTAACCTTCCACATTTCACATATAACCCATCTTGAACCTAAACCATCTTTTCTACTTCATTTCAACTCAATATCTTTCACAAACCAATTCATAATCTCTATTTGATCATTAACCAAAAATAAAACATTTACATATACCATTCATCAACAACTTCCTACATATATTCAACTTCATTTTCAATTCTAAATATCACTAAATATGATTCATCCAACAAATCAAGAAGGTTTAATGCTTATACTTACTTGTTTAGCTTCAATGTCTTCAAATTCTTCAAGATCTCCAAAAACCCTAGCTTCCTTCTTTTCTGTCTACTCTCCTTCTTCTCCACGACTTCTCTTTTTTCTCTCTTCAATTTTGTTTTCTTCTTCCTTTTAAAATTCAAGACCACTCTTCTTCTTCCCATTTTATCCTTAATGATATGCAATGCCCAACTTGCCCTTCCATTTGTGCCTCATGTCTTAAATTCTTAAGTGTTATGCCAAAAATGCCCTTTATGCATTCTTACCACTTTTAATCAACTAACCCATGAAATAAATCCTACTAACATAGACATAATAATTAACTCCTAGAAAAAAAATTCTATCAAAACCTCATACTTAATATAAATCATGCTTAATTCAATAAGAAAGTTCGAGGGCCAACACTAAAAAGAATTGGTCAGTTTATATTGAAGCATCGAGATAGAATATTTTAGGCCAGTACCTAGTTTTATGTTATATATATTATATAGAGTTGCAAACTTTGACATGTCATGTATTGTATAAACAGGAGTTATGAGTGTAATAACACATTAATGGATATTTATGTTTATGAATTAAATGCAAGGAATTTAATGACAATGTATTCTTATGTTCATGAATGAAACAAGAGAACTTAGTTTTTCTTAAATGTTTATATTCTATATGATGCCACGATAAGTGATGTGACTACTCTAAAATGTCGCTTCCATGAGGTATGTGCTTGAATGTTCTCTAGAATGTTAGGTAGGTGCTCTAAGGAAGTGGGATGTTATAGAGATTCCTTAATTGGCTTAATATCTTATCCTTCTCCATTGTCTCCATCTTCTTGCATATGTTTGAGTTTCTTTTCCTAGAGTCTGAGTAATGGCCATGATCCGTTCCTTTGGGTTTGATTCGGTACTGCTTGGAAGGGATTCCTGCATTTTGAGTTGAAATTGCCTCTGCTAGTTGACCTACTTGGATCTCCAGATTGTGTATTGAAAAGGCATGGTTTTTAGTGACTTGCTCGAACATGCTTTCAAGCCTCCTATACGTATCCTCCATGCCTTCAATTTTATTTAAAATCATATCCAAGTTGGACTCCATTGAGCTCAATTTATCTTGTTGGAAACCTGGTTGTCTTTAGGGTCTAAATTGTCCTCAACATTATTCATCCATAAGAAGATAGGGTGATTCTTCCACCTAGGGTTGTGTATGTTGGAGTAGGGATTTTTTCCCCCTCCTCGTCTATATTGAGCTCCCATATAATTAACTTGCTCCAAATCATTATCCTTTATCAAGAAGCAATCTACCATATTATGGTCCATCTTTCCACAGAGTTCACACTTTAGTTGCACGGTTTTATTGAAGTTGAGGACGAAGCCTTCATATTGTTGAGCTATCGAGTAAAGTTGTTAATTTGCACCTACATCTTCTTCATTTGATCAACATTTACAATTTTTTTCTCAAAAAGTAGTGGCATTTCTAATTCAGTCATTCATCCATAGGCAGTTATTACTTGACATCCCCTCTATCAACTCTTCTACTGCATCTACTGTCTTTCTCATTAGTGATCCTCCTAAAGCTTCATCAATCATGCTTCTTGTATATGGGGTTACTCCATTATAGTATGTTTACAACAAAAAATCCTTAGGTAAGTTATGGTGTAGGCATTTTTGTTGCAATTCTTTGTATCATTCCCACGCTTCATAAATTGATTCCCTATCACTTGGCTCAAAGTTGGTAATCTCTTTGATAATCTTCGTGGTCTTGGTAAGGGGAAAACATTTGTCTAAAAAAGGCACAAGTTAGTTGATCTTAGATGGTGACATTGGCTGGGTTGAGAGAGTGATACCAGGCCTTTGCTTTATATGGTGATTTAATTTAATCTTATTAAAATTAATTATGGCTTACTAACTAAATGTCATTCCACTAAAGACAATTAGTTGAACTATTGAATTATTAAATATTATGAGAACAAACATTTTATATCCAATTGTAAACCCTATTTAGAACCTTATTATAGCCATCTGCACAATAAAGGATAAAATTATCGTTTTGCCCTTATGGTAGTTTTTCTTTCTAGATCTCCCATTTTATTTTATATGGTGATTAACACATAAGATCTCATCTTGGTGCTAAGACTTAATGCGTAGCTAGTCCATCAAACTACTGGCGCCTGTTTAATCACCAAATCTACTTAAAAAAATCTAGAAGTGATGATATCACTATAAACTCTTTATTTGAGTGAATGTTCCCTGATACATGTTTCAATTAATAATTCC
>JANZLX010018733.1:0-10494 GCA_025531955.1 Erythroxylum orinocense | reverse complement strand
ATGAAACAAAAGTTGAAAGAAGCTTGGAGGAGCTCCCATGGAGTTTTCGTGAGCTAGAGAGAAGAAGAAGACAAGATATTTGTCTTATTCTCCAACTTGGCTTCTTATATACTCCTCCTTTCCACTTAATTACAAAAATGACATCCTTGTTCTGGTTTTTAAACATCTGTCCGTATAATTTCCTATAACCACCGAAAGCATGTCATACATCATTAAATTGATGTCACTAAAAATAATTATCCACTGTCCTGGTTTTAATGACATCAGTCGCAAATATCAATTTATTTCGGTGTACCGGGTACTAGATATCGGAACTTCTACTCAAATTTTCTCCCAAAGTTTTCAATGGCATTTGTTAATACATCCAAAAATCATTTATCTAAATTTCCATTTCCATTTGACAATAAATTCTACTACCAGTTAACAATTGTCTTACCACTTGGCATTTTTCCTAATCCAGAATTTACCCCGAATGTTTTTTAGAAAATTTTTCCCACAATTCTCTAAAAATTCTAAATCATTCTTTCTCAAATTGATCTCCAAAATCATAAATTTTCATGAAGAGATAGAGGAATGTCTTAGAAGTCCAACGCTTCAAAAATTAGATCAATTGGAGGTCTATAGAAGAAGTTAAGGGCAAAAGACTATCGGATGTTCATCAACCTCTCAAAACTTCAAAGTTGCCATGGTGCAATTGCACCGTAGAGACTTTTGCTATCAAAACTCCAATGTCGCCGTAGTGCTTTTGCACTACGGTGCTTTCTCTGCTCCCCTCAAAGTCGTCGTAGTGCTTTTGCACTATGGTGCTTTCCTGTTACCCCTCAAAGTCGCCGTAGTGCTTTTGGACTACGGTGCTTTTCTACTACCCCTCAAAGTCGTCGTAGTGCTTTTGCACTATGGTGCTTTTCCACTTCTTCTTTTTCACAGACATCTCAACTTTTAAATCCTATAAATTTTGCTACAAAAATCGGATTAAGGTCATTCTTGGACCGTTTCGAAGAAGACTTCTAGTCCTACAACTTCCATGAAGACCTCAAAAACAATTTCAGTCTCTAAAAGGGTCAAAAGTCCAAAAATTACCCCACATTTTCAGAAAAATTGTCCTAAAAGTCTCCAAAACTTTGAACCCAACAATTACACTCTCCAAATCAATTTTTCAAAACAAACAACCCAAATTTCTCATTAACAATCACATTTATTCACAATTATACCCGGAATGTCAATGAATGCATGTACTCAATTATTGTTATGTGCAACGATTCACTATTCATGTGCATGTGCACCTTATGTAATTCATGAGCATGAGATGTGTTGTCCCAATTTCTCTGATTGATCTCCCATGTACCAAATCTTTAGGGTTTTAACCCTTTGGATGGAAACGGGATGTTACATGTGAGGTTACACAGGGTTCCAGTTTTTATAGTATCAGACAGGGATCCTAAATTTACCTCAAGATTTTGGGGTAGTCTACAGACAGCTTTAGGTACCAAGTTGAATTTCAGTACAGCCTTTCATCCTCAGACAGATGGTCAGAGTGAGAGAACGATCAAGATTGACAAGGATATGCTTGTGTTTTGGAGTTTCAGGGAGCATGGGATAAATATATAACTTTGATTGAATTCGCTTATAATAATCATTATCACAACAGTATTAGTATGGCTCCATACAAGGCGTTGTATGGCAAGAAGTGTCATTCACCTTTATATTGGGATGAAGAGGGTCTAAGAATTGTTGAAAGCCCAAAATTGATTCAGGATACTTTTGATATGGTGAAATTGATCTGTAGCAGAATTAAAATGGCACAAGATAGACAGAAAAGCTATGTGGATCAACACAAGCGAGATATGGAGTATCAGGTTGGTGACAAACTATATCTGAGAGTATCACTTTGACGAGGTGTACTGAGATTTGGCAAGAAGGGTAAGCTAAGTCCGAGATGTATTAGTCCATTTGAGATAATTGAGAGAATTGGACCATTGGCTTATAAGTTAGCCTTACCTTCGGAAATGGCTCAGATATATAATGTGTTCCATGTGAGTATGCTTAGGAGATATCTGTCGGATCCAACTCATGTGATATCGACTAGGGAGATTGAAGTCTCTAGTAATCTTAGCTATATTAAGGAACCTATGAAGATAGTTGGCTATCAGAATAAGCAATTGATGAACCGAGTGATCCCAATGGTGAAATTCCTTTAGAAGAGTCATTCGAGTGAATAAGCCACATTGGAAATAGAGGAGCACATGAGGAATCAGTACCCCTACCTATTTGATCATTCAGGTAAGAATTTCGAAGACGAAATTTTTGTTAGGAGGAGAGAGTTGTAACATCCCGATACCTATGCTAAGGCTAGAATACTAATTTATGATAAATTATTGTGAAATTAGGAAAATGCATGTCATGCATAATTAATAGAGACATACACATTTATTTTTCCCATTCATATGATTGTACATGCATTCATTGGCATTTCCGGGTAAATTTGATTTATAAGTGGAAATTGTGTATTTGTTGGAGTCCATTAAATGTGATTTGGCAATTTTTGTACATTTTGGATATTTTGAAATTTTGGTGAATTATTTTTTTGACCCAAAAAATTATTTGCAGAGTCATTTTATTATTTCGAAATTTTTGGTGATTTTATAAATTTTCGAAAAATTTGGGTATTGTGGACTAATGATAGGGTGACATGTGGCAATCTTAATTAAGTGACAAATGGTATGCTTGTGTGATGACAAGTGTAAGACATGCAAGCCTACACGCAGCTTGTGTTTACGAGTGGCTTATACAGGGATTAGGAAAAGATCACTACAGTTTATATTCTTCATTGAATTCTCTTCACCATTTTCTTCACCAAATAACTATTTAATTTGCCTTTGTATTGTTGAGTGACTCTTTGGAAATTTATAGCTAAACCCAGTAAGTAGTTTTGCTGATGTTTAGTTTATGGTGTAAAAATTTACATCAATGCATGGAGTTGTGAAGTTAGGTTTCGGTGTTGAATAAATTAGACGATTAATTTTAGAATTAGGAATTGTTTTAACACTGTGTTGAATGGACTCTAGATTGGAAAATATGTATACACTCTATCTTGGTTTTGAGAAAACCGAACGTTCCAAGCTTACATTGTATCTGTTATTTATTCGTAGAAAACGTGAGTCTTGGATTTTTGTATTGTGTCTGCGTTGATGAGCTAAAAATGAGTTAGAAGAAAAGTTCCAGTGAATATTTGAGTTTATTGGTGTGAGATTGTACTTGGGAAAAATTACAGTAGAGAGAGAGAGAGAGCAGAAAATTCGTACATGAGTTTTGGTTTTGATGTTTTGTGATAAATCTTAAATCTTGAGTTGTTTTAAAGAAAGTTGAAGTAGAAATGCAAAGAGTATACATTAGGGATGATGGAGTAAGTGGAAAGACAGAAAGTGCAGAAAGTGTGTAAACGAAGGTTGAAGATGATGAATAGTATTGAAAACTTTCTGATTTTAGTATTTATAACTAATGTTGTATTTTGAGTTATTTTAACATAAGATAAGTTGCAAATAAAGGAGTAAATGTCAGGGTATAACTTTGTGATGAGAAATTAAGTAGAGGAGAGGAACAAGATGGAAGAGGGTTGTTGCAAAAATGAGGAGAATCACGAGCAAAAACATGATTCTACAGTAAAAGAGTGGTAATTGCTTGTATAAGGTTCTGAACAGAGTATTTCATTTAACAGCCCTTAGTCATTTGCCTATAAATTTTTCATCCGAACTCCAAGTAACTCGAAACTTGGACCAATGGATTCCTAAAACATTTTTTTTTCTCTCAACAAAAATTTAGAGTTATCTGAATTGATCTGAAAGTGATTAATAGGATGAAAGTGTGGAAGTCTGCTGGAATGTTATGAATTGGAAAATTTTTGTGATCATGCTTTGGTTTTCAAATTATAACTTGAGCTGCATATTTCTGAATGAGTTGATTTTTAATTCATCTCAAAGTAGAGGTATATTTCTACAACTTTTGTGAAGATATCAATTTTTTATTCTGACTCTAAGATTTTCAAAATTGGCATGTAATTGAGTTATAGCTTAAGATGAAGCACTGTCAGGGACAGAAATCATGTCCTATGGTTATTGAATAAATTGTATTGATGTGGGCCAAATTAGGCTAAGTTGTCTTCACCAAATTGTAGCTTATTCTCTTATCTTTAAATTGGTATAAATTTTATAATTTTTTTATATCTGAGCTAAATGATATGAGTCGTGCAAATAGAGCGTAGGACCATGTACTAGCTAAAATTTTAAATGTGTATAGTCTGTGATATTTTGCGCAGAACTCATACAATACTAAATCAAATTGGATTATATTAGAGTCATTAGAAATTTAAGACATTGGAGAACAACTTTCTAGAAGGGAGTTTGGCTAATTTTTTCATTTACCCTATCAGATTAATTATGCAAAGTTGACCCAAAATCATGTGGGTAGAAAATCTGAAGTGGTCAATTAGGTTATGAAATTGATTTCACATTGTTTTATTTTGGTCCAAATCATAATTACCAAATGATATTAATGATGGCTTTGATATCTGATTGATTTGATGATGAGAATTTTCAATAAGAAACCTAGAATTGTCATTGAACAATGCATTGTGCATATTTTAGTTATTTAAGTACATGTGCATAAAGGAATATATATGTTTTCAATTATTCAAAATGTGATATTTGTGAATGTGTTGTGTATGTTATAGAGGAGCACATCGAACGCCAGATAGATATTGCAGACCATCTAGGCAATAGCTTATTGGAGCACACTGTAAGTCAACCTAGATGATTTCCTAGGATTGATTTGATTTAAATTTAAGTTGATTTATTACACTTCCATTATTATTAAACTGTTTGTGAGTTGTTTCTGAATTCCGGACCTGAGGTCCGAGGAGTTTAATAGTTGGGCATGTATTGGGAGTGTTTTGAATTATTATGAATTTGACATTTAATTCTCAATGAAAGTTGAATGCTGGACATGGTCCAATGACTGTGAAATCTTGTATTAGCAATAGTATAAGATTTCGATATATGAGATATATAGAAATTATTGCAATTCATAAAATGCATGTTCAGATAAAGGTGTTATGAGTTGAATTGTCAGTATGAAGTGCTTCCACGTAGAGCTTTGCTCCATGCTTTCTAATTTTGCACGTAGAGCTATGCTCCGTGATTTTATTTGATTGAGCCCTATGGGCCGGTATTTGTATAAGTTGTGATAGGCAAACGGTCACAGCAATAAGAAAGAATGTGAGTCTCATGCATATAACATTATAAGACTGAAATTTATTGAAGGATTTGTAAAGCTGAATGAGTGATAAATTAATGTGATTTATTTTCTAGACTTAGTAATGTAAACTGTGCGATCTTATGATATACAACATCTATAATGTGTTTATGATCTGAATGAGGGTTTGTAAAATATGTATTATGTGTATGTGATCCGGTGAAATCATCAATGATGGTTCACTTATTGAGTTCGCAAAACTCATAGTTCACACACTCCTATTACTATTAATTGATTGTCCTGAAGTCTTCTTAACTTAATAGACCCATTCCACATTTCTTTTATAATTGAAAGACTAAGATTGTTATGTTATTTATCGAAGACGAAGGCTTTTAAGTGAGGAACAATTCTTTAACGATAGCTAAATCTCAGGACGTTATACGTAGCTTTTAAGACTCTTAGACGTTGGCTGAATCACAATTGTTATACGCAGTGTTTAAGACTATTGGATGCTGGTTGAATCACAAGGTGTGGTACACAGTGTTTAAGACTCTTAGATGCTAGCTGAATCACAAGGTGTAGTACGCAACGTTTAAGACTCTTAGACGGTAGCTGAATTTCAAGAGGTTATACGCAGCATTTAAGACTCTTAGATGCTAGTTTAATTGTAAGAGGTCGTCCGCAGAGTTTAAGACTTTTAGACACAACGTCTGAATCACAAAACGTCATTCACAACATTTAAGATTCTTAGATGCAACGTCTGAATCGTAAAACGACATACGCAACATTTAATATTCTCATATGCAAACTTAAATCGCAAGACGTCATATGCAGTGTTTAAGATCCTCAAATGCAAGCTTAAATCGAAAGATGATATACGCAACAGTTAAGCTTGAATCTTGAGATGTTATACGTAGCGTTTTGGAATAAGGTTATGGAAGCATAGTTTATACACCAATGTAGGGACTTTTTGACTTAGTCTTTTCTTGAAAACTATCTTTACAAACTTTTTCCTTCATAGATTTTTGATACACCGAAACCTACCCTAAAGCTATGTCTTGCTTTCATCTACCTTTTTCTACCGTAATTTCGTTATCTCTTCCTTTTGCCTCAAGAAAAACCTTACCTAACCACCTCCAAGATGATGTCCATAGGTGCATGAGAGTTAGGGTTTCTTAGTGTTTTTGAAGATTTTGGAGTTTCATTACGTAAGTATCTTGATAATCCTTATAAGTTGTAGGTATATGAGATAAATCTAGTGAGTTAATTGTCATTGAGCTGAAAAAGATTGATTGAAGGAAAGTGAGAGAATTTGTCAAAATAGTATGAACAGTTATGATTCACTGAACATGTTTAGGTATTTTGGTTATATCTTATCTTGTAGTCATCCAAATGAGATGATTTTTGGTTTTTGATAGTTATATCTTACATGAAGAAGTTGATTTTTGATATAGTATCTAAAATTTTCAATTTCTAGATGGAAATTGAGTATAATGTATTGTTTTAATGCGAGAATAGTCCAAAAATGTATGGGGCATAACTTTCGGATTTTCAAACCAAATTGAATGATTTTGGTGTCATTAGAAACTTAAGAGATGGGAGAACAATTTTCTAAAAGAGAGTATGACCAAATTACATCATTTTCATTTTCTGATTGAACGTGAACAGCAAATTCGAAAGTGTGTCTTAGAAAAATATGAAAGTGAGCCAATGAGAAATGAATTGTGATTTTAATGGTTTTAGTGAGGTATAAACCTAAGTATAAATTATACTTAGATGAGTCTTGATATGGGATTGATTTTGTTACGACACTAATGGATAAATACCTGAGATTGCCATAAATATGCATTATGCATATTTTATATACATACATGTGCATTTTCAAACACTTATAATTGTGCAATTTGTGATATATGTATATTGCTTGTTATAGAGGAGAAACTGAAACGTCAACCTCTAGATGTTGCCGAACCTTCCAGGCATTAGCTTCGGGAGTGACTTATGAGTAACCTAGACAGTCTCACTCAATTAATTGTTTGATTTATTTTTTTGAACTATTGAATGAATGTGATTTGATTGTGTTGATTCAGGATAATGATGGTCCGATGATTGTGATATGTGAATGTATTATTGAAGTGCTACTTATATGTGAATGTGACGAACTATATGTTTCATGATATGATTAATTATGATAAATGCATTCCAAACACGAATGCATAATCAGATAATGAGAGTTGTGACCATAGTAGCCACTGAAAAAAAAAAGAGCTTAAAGCTCAAAATGTGAAAAAGAACCTCGAGCTCAAAAAGTGATTAAGAGCTAAAGGCTCACTGTGTAAAATGAGCCATGTATCCCAACGGATAAGGAATAGTTATCAATGAGGTCGGTATCCACAATGGTTACGGGATAGTTTAGGCACTCCGTCGCAACAACGTAATAATTAGAAAAGAGTTATATGATCATTTCATATGCATTCTGTTAAGTATGTTTGATTGATGGAAATGCAAATTTTGCCTATGTTTAAGTGAGAATGTGATATGTTGAACCCTGAAATTTTAGTAGAAATTAGAAATATTAAAATGACATGAAATGAGTGTTTTAGCTTCCACACTTTGTTCGTTTCTTCGTTTTTTCATTTTTTCGGTTAGGATCCGGTCCCGAGATCGGGTCCCAACATGATATGTGATCAATTATGAAAAAGTGTGAATATATGTTATATGTAATGATGTGTTGTATGAATTGGGTGAACCATCGATGATGGTTACCTCGTTGAGTTTGTAAAACTCACCAAAATTGCAATGTTAACTTTTCAGGACCGAGAGACAACTCTAGCTACTAAGAGATTCTACAAGCAATGTAGACTTTTGATTTGGGAAGTGAAGCCTGGCTCAAAGGTCGATCAGCTGGATTTTGGACAGATTAGATATATTTTGTGTAAGTCCTCTTTCATGTAGCACTTTTGTATTAGGTTTTGATGATGTACGTGTAAGAAATGTTGAAAGACACATTGTAGATCTTTTGTTTTTATGAAATTAAATGAGGAAATTTTAGGTTTTAAAATATTGTGAAGTTTTTAATGATATTCATATGAGAATAAAATTTTATGATGCCATGTAAAGTGAATATAGTGATTGAACGTAGGACACCATTATCGCGGGAGAGGTACTAGAATGTCCTTAGGATATCCCGGTATGTACTCTAGGGTAAGTGACCGCTACATAAAATCCTCAATTGGGTCAGAGTAATACTGATGGCAAACAATATGCAAAACTCACTCACTTTAAGAATGAAGAATAGATGGAGTCTGTTTTGTATAATAACCTTTAAGATCAATCTTGTAATTTTAATTATGTTATAAGCTAAATGCTAGTTAGGCTATTGTATTTCATTGTAATGATGAACTAGATTTTGCTAAAGTTAATACAATTTTATTAATTTTTCAAAAAAAAGTTGGACTTGATTGTAAAGTTTGAGAAACTTTATGATTAAATATGAGATATTTAATAAATAAAGATCAATATAAGATATTGGATCTTATTTGGGCATAATTGGTATTTAAATAGAATTATTTGTAATTCTAATTAAAGTTTAATTGAAATTAGAATTTAATTTCAATTAAATTACTAAAATGGTGATTGTGATGGAACAATTTCATAAATGATTCAAAGGATGTGACAAAAAAGGATTAAGATTTGGAATAAGGTATGAATTAAGATTCACGCTTTATTATGACTTATATGTTAGTCATTTTTATAATTAATGTGATCTTTGTTTTCACGAAATCAAAATATGAAAAAGTATCATGGTTATACTACTACAGTTAGGATTCAATCCCATCCCAATTTCCCAACACTTATGGTATCAACATTCAACACTCTTAATACCATAGGAAACAATAAGTGCATATGCCTTAGTGATTCTTTAGTATTGTCATTTTGTGTTTGCATTTTTTTCTATAACATCAAGTTATTGACATTATTTTCAAGGATTCTGATATGAAGAAAGCCTTATTTTTATTCATCAAATAATTTTTTACTTTTATTTTTGTTTTTTAATGATATGGGAAATTTTTATTTTTTATTTTTATATTTATTTATTTTTAGGGCTATGTTTCTTGATCTTATGTTTATGGACAAAATTTCAAGATTAAAAGTGTTTATTGCTTCAGTTACCAAACATAATGAAAGGGTGGAGAGGATTGTATTCTATAAGGGATTAATATGTTGTCACTTATGGTGGCAACAGAAGCTTATAATGAGGGGCGTGATAGTATGCTTTTGGAAGCTCAACTAGTATTGGTGATGTACTATAATATTTTTGGTGGTGGCCACCTTAATCATAGATATCAAATGCGTTAGAATGTCTGAAAAACTTATAAGTAATAAAAATTTATGAGGATCTAGTCTTAAAACAACCTCTATAGTGATACTTATCATCTAGGATGGAGAGACTATCACAATTATCTTAGTACAATTAAGATCTGCTTAGGTTTTTGTATCAATAAAAGTAAAAGGAGTAGTCAAATCTAAAGTAGCTCGTGATGAAAGTCGTAACTATAACGGAGATTCACCTCTAAAGAATTGACACCTCTATTAACAACTTGGAAATTCATATTAGACAACTAATTAGGCTTGTCATTAAAGAGTAGCAAGGTGTTTAACCTAGCAACGCTGAGAGTAGCAAGGTGTTTTACCTAGCAACGTTGAGCCAAAACTAAGGGAGCAAGTAGATACAACAACTTTAAGGAGTGGACAAGAGCTAGATATTTAAGAGAATAAGAAAGGGGAAGAAAAAGTTGGTTTTTCAAGAATAGAAGTATGAAGGGGATGAGAAAGAGAAGGTAAAAGAAAAAAAGGAGAAGACAAAGAAGGAGATTGTCAAGGAATTTTTAACAGTCACTTTAAGTAAGGAGGGCTCCTATATTTAATAGAAATCTTTGCCTCAAAAAATTGAAGATCTAGAGTGTTTAAATATTTCTTACTATATTAATATTTTCTTAATAAAAAGGGAATTAATGAATTTACTTTGTATTTTAAATTTTTTGATATTTAACTCTGTTATGCTACATCGTACTACATATCTAAAAGCTAATGAACCATTGTTTCAAAAGAAGAGTGGATGCAAACTATTAATTATTGATATACTAGCAGAATAATACTGCGCAAATGCGCAGTAATAATGCCCTGTGAATTTAATTGATTATATTATTTTATAATTTTAATGTATAAATTAAAATAGAAAATATA
>JANZLX010018657.1:0-10499 GCA_025531955.1 Erythroxylum orinocense | reverse complement strand
GGCAAGAAGAAAGAAGGAAGATGGTCCATCTAATGTACATCTTTCATCTTTAATCTAATGAATGCTAATAGGTTACACGCCAACATTAAAAGACAACCATTAAACCATTTAATGGTAAGTTCATAACTCCATTTAATGATGATAAACCGTAATAAAGACCATCTTTATTTAGCATTTTAATGTCAAATGTGCAGTTGCACATTCAACCCTAATTAAACCGAAATTGTTCCTTCCATTCTTAAAAAATTTGTTTTAATATAATTAATATAATCAATTATATTAAATCAAAGTCTAGCCCATTTCTAAATGAACATTTGGGCTTTTAATTAACCACTAATTAGTGTAAGCTCAACGTTCAATTATGGGCTTCTAAAATCACCATTTATATTTTCACTTAGCTTGATAACCTTCTTGAAGCTAAGTAGGGAATCTTATTGGACTTTGATAATTCAAGCTCCAATAAGCTTAGAATTAATTTAATCTTATTAAAATTAATTCTAGCTTAATAAGTAAATGTCATTCCACTAAATACAACTGGTTGAACTCTTGAATTATTAAATATTATGAGAACACATATTTTATGTCTAAATGCAAAACCTTATTTAGAACCTTATTATAGCCATCCACATAACAAAGGGTAAAATTATCGTTTTGCCCTTATATTGGTTCTTCCTTCTAGATCTCCCATTTTACTTTATATGGTGATAAACATACAAGATCTCATTTTGAAGTTAAGACTTGATGGGTAGCAAATCCATTAAACTATTAGCACCAATTTAATCACCAAATCTCCTTAAAACATCTGGAAGTGATGATATCACTATAAACTCTTTATTTGAGTGAATGTTTTCTGATACATGTTTCAACAAATAATTCTAACATATAGACACTAGATTAATACTCTGTAAAAATCCATTCCGATCATATCAAGAATTATAATGAAACACATATGAGTTCACCACTCATCAAGATTATGGTTCATAATAAGCGAATGCTTAAGTTGTATGTTTTAAGATTAAAGTAACGACCCACTTTATTCTTGAAAACACAATTGATTCCAGATTCATTTAATAGTGTCATTATCGATAGTCGACTACTATCTTGATATGAAACTCATCATTCCCTTTAGGCAAACTCCTTTACTTATATGGAGATAAATCGCAACATTACAGTCTAAACTATAATCAAGCGACCAACTTGATTATTCAACTATGAATCCGTTTATTTAGATTCTTATAATATACATGTTTCCTATACATCTCTATATATATGTATATTACTTACAAAAGAATCTTGGTACCTTTTGACTAAATATATAATACTCACATAAATAAAACCAAAATCTTTTGTTTTATTAATAATAAATATTTTCATTACAAAGCTGTAACCGAAGAAGATAAAGTTACATGTAAATATACTTGCTTTCCAGGGCACTATATTTACATAACTCCAACATATACAACTTCGACAGCAACCTTTCGTAAGATTCTTGAAGATTTAACGATGTGGCAACCCCCCATTGGTGATATAATGATGTCATACATATGGTCAACCACCTCACCATGCCACGTCACCCTTCTTTCTACCTTGGATGCCATGGACGAATGCATATACCGCCAACTTAAGCGTACATGTGTATACCGACCTATACCTTTATATAAAGGGTCCTATTAGCTCATTAAAGGGGGTTTACGTTCTCTTTCTTTTTGTGCTATGGTATGACCTATAGTTTCCTTCTCTTCATCTTGTTCCCTTAGAATATGTTTCTCTTATTATTGATCTTGCTGAATACACTATGAATTTTTCTAGCTAGATTTCTTTTCCAATTGTAAGAGGTAATAACCTCTAAACCCTAATTTGATTTATAAGAACTTTTGCTTAATTATTCTAGGTAAGATTGTGTGGTGACTATGAATTTATAATCTAATCTTAATTGCCAAATCATGTGTGTTGGATTAAAGTCATGAATTTGATCTTGTTTATGTGATTTGAATGCTAAGTTGATTGTATGCGGTAGAACTTGTCGAATTGATTAATTGATAGTAGAAAAAACTTATTAGATTTAAATAGAAGTTATCAAATTTGATTTGTTTGATTATAAACTTTGGTCTGAATTAAAGATAGAACTTATCATGATTTAAATTCGAGATATTTAGCCAACGTTTGAATTGCTCTTGCATAATTTTATGTTGATTAGAAGTTATGATGCATTAATTTATGTTTGAAGATTAGTTTACTTAGAAGTTAAGAAACTTGACATTTGAATTGGTTGATCTATTTTCATACAAAACAACTCATAGATTATCTTTTATGTTATATGATTGAATTGAACAGGTGTTTTTTTGGTGAACTATCTTGTGATTGGGAAACTTGTTAAAGTTGACTTCTTCTATCTTTAAAATTCTGAATTTTGCTGAATAATTTAGCATTAATTTACTGTAAGATTTAGTTGTTTTCTTAGTTGACTTTCCATGAATTTTCGATCCAAGAGCCCCCCAAATTCATGTGTGTGTGTTCTTTGTACTTTCATAGCTTTTAGGAGTAATTTGGTCACGTAAATTAGCTCTAATAACCATGTTAGAATTTTGATCTTATTCTCTCATGATTTTATGCTACCAAACTTGCTAAAATAATGTTGATTTCAATCTGATCTTACTTTTAAATTGCTTTGTGATGACATACATTGGTTTATTCTTGTTAAATTTCGTCAGTTTTACATATAGGACATTAGTTTATCATTCATGTAGTTTAAATAACTTGTATAGATTTCATTTAGTTAGATTATTCTCTTGCTTTAATTCTGTCCACTATTTCTAGATGAATAAACATATTGATTAGTTTGAATTGAGCTGGGATTTGTACTTTATATTTCTCTGTGGGAATGATCCCTACTTGGCTGTACTACTTGTGCTAGCTAGGACTAACAACATCTTATCAAATTTTGGCACCGTTGCATGGGAACTAACTTTAATTTACTCCTTCCAAGCTTATTTATATGTTTATTAAGCTCTCTTTTGTAGGTTGACCAATCCGTTTAATCAAGCACTTACCGAAGAAGAAATCGAACAATTTTACATCAACCAATCTGCCCATCTCGACCAATCACCATTTCAATCCCCTCTCTTTGGTCCCTTTCTCTCACGTGAATTAGAGGAGAGGACCACTTCATTTAATCCTCTCTTTCAACCCAACTTCGGCGAATCATCTTTATCAGATGGAGTATACTCTGACCACAACGCCTCTTCATTATCCTCTTCGACTTCATCATTCAGAAATCCCTTTAATATGGCAGTTCAATCTCAACGTTCTTTGAAGGAGCTTGCCGCTCCTAACATTGATAACCATCCCTTATGTATTAAAGTAGAGAATGCTAAGTTTGAGTTAAAATATGGTTTTATCCATCTTCTTCCTTGTTTTAATGGTCTTGCAGGTGAAGATCCACATTCACATCTCAAGGAGTTTCACATGGTTTGTAATGGAATGAAACCACATGTTGGCCCCTGAATTTTTTTCTTGATAAATATGCATGATTTTAATTTATTGTAAGGTTTGATAGATTAATTTTGGAGAAATTAGCATGTCAGTGATTGGAGGATTTATTGCTTGGATTGATCAAATTAGAAGTATTAAATGGAGAAATTAAAATTAAGTTAGAGTATAGTATGGGGTAAGTTAAATTGAAGAAGTTAGAATACATAAGGGTCATTCTTGGAAGATCACTTAAGGTTAAAAGGTTTTAAGGCTTAATGGAAGGGCATAGTGCACATTGCTCATTCATTTAGGGTATAAGTGAAAGAAGTAATTGTTATCTTATGTGAGAAGAGAGAAGGACAAAAAAGTTGAGGAGAGAAAAAGAGAGTGTTGTGGAAGAGAGGAAAAGAAGAGAACCACTAGGGTTTTTAGGAGATCTTGAAGAGTTTGAAGCTAAATCAAGTAAGCATAAGCATTAACCCTTCTTGATTTATGGATGAAGCATATTTAGTGATAGTTAGAAGTGAAAAACAAGATTGAATATGGGTAGGAAGTTGTTAATGAATGGTATGAGTTAATGTTTTACATTTTCGGGTTAATGTTCAAAGATAGATCATGAATGGGTTTGTGATTGATATTGGATTGAAATGAAGTTGAAAATGAAGTATAAGTGATGATTTGGGTTTAATATGGGTTATATGTGAATGGTGGGAAGTTAAAAATTGGAAAAAGTAGCAAAATATGTCTTTGGGGAGGGTTTCTGGACTTTGCCGACGACGAACTTAATTTTTCCTACACGAATATGCTTTGGTATTTTGGGCATAACCTTTTATGTAGATGTCCAAATGGACTGATTTTTGATTTGGTGTAAATTACAGACATAGGAATACAAATTTTATGAAGGAATAGAGTCTAAATTAAGTCTTTAAGAATTTCAATTTCGGGATGGAAGTTGAGCATAGAATTTTGTTTCAGTATAAGAACAGTCCAAAGTTATTAAGGTACAACTTTCCGATTATTGAACCAAATTGAATGGAATTTTTGGTTATTGTTTAAGGAAATCAAGTAAGGCAAGAGGAGAGGCATGTTTGAACATGAAGTAAGCAAGGAATTCAAGGTGGGTTACACTTTTATAATTGAGTAATAAGCCATAAATGCTTCTTTTGAAAGAGCGGAAATAAAGATTTTTAACTACTTTATACATGTTCATTTATTGCTTTTTAAATGATTTAAGAAGGTGCTACATGTTTGTATATGAATTGTATGATTGGTTTATGAAATGAATGATGGAAAATGATTTTGAAAGAATATTAATTTTTTGAAACGATATTATGGTTATGAAATCAAGTTTCAAAAAAATGTGCTATTTTGGGCAATATTCTTACAAGATATTGAAATACATGTTATATGGGTTTGTGGTGGTCCCCTAAGTTATGTCAAGTGCACTTTGACAAAAGGATTCTCCCACCTGTCCGCTAGTGACATGAAGCTCCTTTATAGACTCTCAAAAGTTCATGGCTATGCAAGACCATTAAGTGGGATAGCGATAATACATTCTACTCATGGCTACACAGGACTATTATATGGAAACGTGTAGTATGTTCTGTTTTGGATCTACCTAAACCATTTTGATGTGTTTTGTGTTTATGATTTATGAATAAGTTGATGAATGCTTGATTTATGTTGCTTATGAAATGTTTGATAAATGAGAATTTTTAGAAATATGTGCTTTATGATTCAATATGCATTTTTTCAATGAAAATGAATATTTTGATGGTTCGCTTATTATCGGTTATAAAATTGTTACCCACGAGCTTTAAGCTCACCCCCATTCTCCTCCCCATATTTAAGTGATGAGTAAGATATCGAGTAGTCATGAGTTACGACATCACTCTGAATTGGCATACTTTTGTATTTTAAGTTAGATTTTTAGGAATTCCCGACTTTAACAGCATTTCAAGAACTATTGAAATATCTTTTGCATTTATAGTTTATGAAGCAAAAGATGTATTATGGCTTGAAATGCCATTATTGCTTTGTAAAAACTTTTGCCTATTAATATAAATGAAAGGTATTTTGGTTTTCTCTATGACCACTTTTAAGTTTTCACATTGAATTTGTTGTACAAAAGAGATTAAGGATTTAGGGAGGAGTTTGTGTTTATGGTTATGTGTAATTTTGTCCTTAGGATTGAAGTGATGAGGATGGGTGAAAGGATTTATGTTTGCTTTCAACAAGGTAGGTTGATCTGGGTTTATAGGCTCTTCTACAAGGGTTTTCATCGCGACGAACTGCTTCTCCATGCGGCGACTGCGTTGCAGCGATGCCAAATGGTTGCTGCGGCAAAGATATTTTTTCAAGGTTCACTGCGGCGAAGTTAAAATCCTTTGCCATGGCGTAATTAACCCGAAGGGAACATGTGGGATTTCTCCCACATGTTCGTTGCAGTGAGCTCGTCTTTTTTCCAAAGGATTTTTCTTTTAAATTTCCAAATTCTAAGTCCTCCTCCACGGTCAGGCTTCAAGATCCTATGTCTGATGTTGGGCTCCAGAAATAGGGTCCAACACTATATGGAGTGGAGGATAGCCAAGTAAAATTGAAACCTTTCCCTTTCTCCTTAAAGGGGGTGGCTAAAGAGCGGTTTTTTTTATCCCTCCCAGTTTTATCACCCTTTGGAATAACTTGAAACGAATATTTTTGGAAAAATATTTGCCAGCATCTTGTGCTGCTAACATTGGAATGGAAATTTGTGGTATAAGACAAGCTTATGTTGAAACATTTTTATATTATTGGGAAAGGTTTGAAAAACTTTGCATGCAATACTCTCATCACAAAATTCCTGAACAATTGATCATTCAATACTTTTATGAGGGGCTTACACCATGAGATAGGAGTATTATAGATGCAGTAAGTGGAGGTTCCTTGGTTGATAAAACTCCTGATGTTGCTAGATACTTGATCTCTAACATCGCAGCAAACTCCAAACAATTTGGCAACCGAGGTTAATTTCATGCTAAACGAGTGGATGAGGTAAGTAGCTCTTCCCTTGAAAATAAGTTGATGAACTAACCTAACTAATGCGTGTTATGATGAGTGGTAATGTGTAGAAAGTTAAGGTATATGGTATAAGCTCAATGAATGGTCATATTACTGACATGTGCCCAACAATGCAAGATGATCCAATTGAACAAGCCAATGCTTTAGGAGGAGGTCTCAATGCAAATCCACAATGTAAGTATAATCCATATTCAAACACTTATAATCCGGGCTAGAGAGATCATCCTAACCTACATTATGGAAATTCACAACCACAAGCAAACAATGGAGGAAACCGTCCCTCACATCCTCAGGTTACCAACATTCTTCTAATTTTTTGACGAGAAACACACCTCAAAACTTTTCTTCTTCTTCTTCGAATAATTATAATGATGATAATTTGAGGGATATTGTTAAAACAATGGCCACTAACACTCTTGCAATGCAACAAAACCTTTTATCTTTTCAGCAGAAAATTGAGGATAGCATTCAATATTTGGAGAAGCAAGCCGGACAAATAACCTCCACAGTGAGTAGGCTAGATGCACAAGATTTGGGAAAACTCTCTTACCTAACCTTAAATCCAAAAGAATCAGTCTATGCTATTCAATTAAGAAGTAGAAAGTCACTTGGTGAGCAAAAGATGAAAGAAATAGCATTGTAGGAGGAAGAGGAACTTCAGTCACTCTCAGTTCCACTTGATGACACAAAAACCAATAGCATTCCCCCCAAAAATGCCTCGAAAACTTCTGCCCCTTCAAAAGTAGAGAATACACTTTGTGCTCTAATGGTAGTTCCTAACTCTTTGAATACCAATTTTAAACTAACTCCACCTTTTCCCTTGAGTGCTTCCGATTTTAGAACAAAGAAGGAGGAGAAAGAGAAGGAAATCCTTGATCTGCTCAAGAAATTAGAAATTAACATTCCATTACTTGATAAAATTAGACAAGTGCCCAAGTATGTCAAATTTCTAAAAGAGCTTTACGCAACTAAGAGAGCACAAAAACTCAAAGGACATGAGATAGTAAGCAAGGGAGAGGTAGTTTCCGTTGTTATGCAAAAGAAGTTACCTATGAAGCAAAAGGATCCAGGTGCGTTTGCTATCCTATGTGTAATTGGTAATACTATGTTCGAGAAAGCTTTATGTGATTTAGGAGATTCAATTAGTGTGATGCCAAAACATGTTTATGAATCTCTTAGTCTTGAGCCTTTGAACTAGTGTTGTCATTCAACTTGTTGATCGATCTTATGTGTATCCTCTTGGCATGATAGAATATGTCTTGGTCAAAATACATGAATTAATTATTCATTGTGATTTTTATATGCTTGACATGGAATTTGATCACTTGCACAAGAGCACCACTAATTTTTTTGGTTGACCTTTCTTAAAGACCGCCAAAATTAAGATTGATTGTGAACATGAGACATTGACCATAAGAGTAGCATATGATGTTGCCAAATTCAATATTAATGATGCTCTTAAATATCCTTATGATCATGTGTACTCTATAATATGTTTAGATCATATTCATGGGCTTGTTAATGATCGATTAAATTTTGAGTTCAATTATGGTTTAGAATTGGCTCTTTGGTATGGTTATGAAGATAAGAATGTAGTCATACATGTTGATGTCGTGGAGTGTGATTTTTGTGACTTTGACTTGCCTATGAAAGTTAGGGAATCTGTTTTAGCTTTGTATGTTCTCTAGTCTATTCCTTATGATCTTGCTTTCATTGATGTACCTCTTTCAAATGAGAAACTTTTACCATCTATCTTGCATGCACCTAAGCTTGATTTGAAAGCTTTGCCTAATAACTTGAAATATGCGTTTCTTAGGGATGATGAAACTTTACCTATTATTATTGCAAAGAATCTAGCAAGTGTGCAGGAAGAAAAATTGGTGATTGTTCTCTAAGCATATAAGATTGCAATTGGATGCACTTTGGCTGATATTAAGGGTATTAGTCCTACCATGTGTATGCATCGCATACTTTTGGAGGAAAACTCAAAACCGACCAGGGAGATGGAAAGGCACCTTAATCCACTTATGATGGAGGTGGTAAAAATAGAAATCTTGAAATTTTTATATGCAGGTGTAATTTATCCCATCACTGATAGTAAGTGTGTAACATCTCGTTACCCATGTTAGGGCTAAATTGTGAATTTTGAGAAATTTCTAAGAAATTAGGAAAATGCACATCATGCATAATTAATTGTGACATACACATTTTTGCACATTTATATGATTGTACATGCATTCTTTGACTTTTCCAGGTACAATTGAATTGTTAAATATGATTAAAATGTGTATAGGCAATTTCGGAATTATTTAGGATATTTTTTGGAATTTTAGTGAATTTTGTGAAAATATTGATTTATTAGCCAATTTTGGGGTGACATGTGGCAACATATAATTGGGACAAGTGGCAATAATAGGCAAAAGCCAAATGGCCAATTAATTGTGACAAATGGCTTGTTAGAGAGAACATGTGTAGGACATGCAATATAGCCACGTAGTGTATGAATTTCGGTGTAACTCTTTCCTCTGTTGCTATCTCTTCACCGAAAGTATCCATCACCAAGTTCTCCCTTGTTTCACTCACCACCGAAATCTTGTTTTTCAATTTCACTGCTGGAATTTGGTTACAAACTAAAACTAAGTTATGTCTTTACCTTTACTGAGTTTTGTAAATGATTTTGATGATGGGTTAGTGTTAGACATAAGAGCACGTATGCATGGGATTAAGAAGTTTGGTTTCGGTGATGAATGAATTAAATGATGGATCTGTGAAATGGAAATTGTCCAGAAAAGTATGAAATGAGTTATGTTTTAGTTTGAAATGACTTACATAAGAGTGCTTGAAAATCTATGAATGCATATACACTCTGTCATGGTTTAGAGAAAACTGAAAATGGGTTGTTGTCTGTATGTATCTGGTGAGTATCAGTAGAAATGAATTTAGATGTTTAAGTGTAAGTCTGGATTTTTGAATTGTATGTGTATTGATGAGCTAAAAATGAGTTAGAAGAATTGTTTTGAATGTTATTTGAGTTAATTGATGTGAGAATAATCGGGGAAGACGAGTTTCAGTAACTAAACGTCGCGACCAGCCTTGAACTCGCCGCGACAAATTTCTTTTTGTTCACCGTGACGTGCATCGCAACTTTGAGCTCGTCGCGGCCTCCATCTTTATTCTCACCGAGGCTCATCCCTTGTTGTACGTCGCGACGTGTGACACTCCCTTGAGCTCGTGGCGGCGTTCGTTGCATAAAAATCCCAAAAAAAACTGATTTCTGGTCTGCACAACGTGACCTCATTTTTTCTCCTCGTCGCGGCGAAGGTCCCCCCTTGACAGCTCCAACATACTTTCTTATTTTGACCATAACTTTCTCCATACATATCCAAATTGGGTGATTTTTGATTTGATGTAAACTAGAGACATAGGGATACAACTGTTATGAAGAAATAGAGTTTTTATTCTGTGTCTAAGATTTTCAATTTTTGGTTGGAAGTTGAGGTTTGAATTTTGCTGGAACTTATGAACCGTCTAGAATATTTTGAGTATATCTCTTCGTACACTAAACCAAATTAAATGATTTTGGTGTCATTAGAAAGCTACGAAATGGGAGAACAACTTTACAGAAGGAAATTTTGTCTAATTTGGTCAATTACCTTATCATAATTAGTATGGAAAGTTAACCCATTTATGTATTAGAGGAAAAATCTGAAGTGGTCAATGAAGTTATGACATTGTTTGACATTGTTTGGTTCAATCCAATTGCATTTATACATGGTATTAATGAGGGCTTTGATTTCTGAATGATTTTTGATATTGATCGCAATATTGTACCCCGAAATTTGTCATTGAACATGCATTGTGCATGCTTTCTATACTTTGATATGCATAACAGAACACTTGTGCATTTGTGCAAAAATGTGATATTTGTGAATGTGTTTGGCCTATTTTAGAGGAGCATATTGGGCGCCAGT
>JANZLX010018495.1:0-10508 GCA_025531955.1 Erythroxylum orinocense | reverse complement strand
TTACCGGATTTTCGGATTGGCTTAGACCGGGAATGTATTAGTGTTTCCAACGCGATTTTAAGTTTCCAAGATATACGTTACGGATGTCGGATATTTGCTTTGATTTGTATTTCTTTACCGATTCGCTTCGCTTCGAATTCCGTTACTTTTGCATTCCACGATTTGCATTCGATTTTGTTTCCGCTTTGGATTCTTCCGTTTTATGTTCTCCGATTCAATTCTTCCATCTGTTCTGTCGTTTCCACTCTTTGTTATTCGTTTTGCTTTTGATTCGTTCGAATATAAATTCCTTCGTTTGTTTTCGCATGCGTTCTTTGCTTTGTTTTTCGTTTTTTTCCGTTTGGGGTCCGGTCTCGAGATCAGGTCCCAACACCTTCCTTTGCTAAATAGCTACAATTTATCTCATTATATAGATGGCACAAACACACCTTGGCCAAAAACAATAAAAAATGATCCCAACCCCCTTTTTGATACCTAGTTTTAAATGAATCAAATAGTGCTTAGTTGGATTATTATATGTCTGACAAAAAGATTTATACCATAAGTTATAAACGCAACAACGATTAGACATGCTTGGGAAAAGCTTTTAGCCTCTTATGCATCAAGTTGACAAGCTCAAGTTTGAGGCATTACGTCTATAATTAGTGTCTAAGCTTTTAAAATTTTCAATTGAGTGACAAACTTTTTAAAACTTTAACAATTCAATTCACAAGGTTATTTTTTATGATGTGGCATGTCTACTAAATGTCACGTGGATACCTATTTATTGGCCATGTTAGCAAAAAATAATGCTTTGAATTGAATTGTTAATATTTTAAAAGGTTGGTTACTCAATTAAAAAATTTAAAAGCTTAGGCACTAAATTTTTAAAAAAATAATATCTCAAAGGTTAAACACTTTAAGATTAGTTATCCTGACAACATAATTGTACCTATGGAGGTGTTAGTAGTTAAAATGTTGGTCAGGGATGAAATACCTATTCAACCCATCTTAAAGTTAGGCTATTTACACAATATTCTCATCATCAAGGAGCTATTGGTTCTCAAGGATCATCAATTGATTTTTCAACCTAGATACGTCATACTTGAGGTGGCCATAGTCCTTCAACTAGATAATGTCCAACTTCAAGGTTCAATCAATAACAACCATATACCTTTAGGTCATATGCCAATTTTTCTACACCCAAACCCTTACTGAAATATTAATGGATCTTAGACAATGGAACAACACATTATCTTACACCTAATATTAAATATTTTACACCACGTTATGAGCATTAAGGTCTTGATAAATCTAAATTTGTAATAGTAAAACAATCCCAATCTTTGATATTGGCTCTTTTTATTGTTAATTTAGTTGTACCTTTCACTATAGTGATAGTTTATATGTTCCACAATCTTGCAACAACTTGCTTATGTTTATTCTTTTACTAAAGCTAGTAATATGTCTATTTAATTTTTCACTAACCAATTTGTAATTAAGGATATTCACACAAAGAAATAGTTGCATATAAGCCATAATGAATATGGGTTGTACACCATGTTGCTTAAACCCATCATATATCAAGCTCTCTTATTCATGCTCATTCTTACACTCCCTCTACCTAGCATTCAAGACTTTTACATCCTCATTATGCGCATTACCTACAATGTTTTACATAATAATAAAATTCAGTTTGTTGACTATAAAGTTTCCAATTTGAGTCATGCTCATTCTATTAATATGAGCCCATTAAAGTTTGTCTGTTCAAATTTATGAGCACCTTCTCCTTATTAATATTTTTATTTTATGATCATTATAGTAAATAAACTTGGATTTATTTTCTAAAATTTAAGTCTAAAGTTAGCACTGTATTTATTAAATTTCATCATTTGGTTAAAATATTTTCCAATATTTTATTAATTCTTTTCAAGCAAAATGGGTTGGTGAATATCAAGCCTTAAATTCCAATTTACTTAGAATAGTACTATCTAAAGATCTTTATGTCCTAACACCCTAAACAAAATGGTTGCACTAGAAGCATATACATATTACGAGGATTGGTGTATCCGTATTACATCATTTTTCTGTGTGATATGAATACTAGAATTATGCATTTGAAACATTGATTTATCTAATGAATAGAATGCCCTTTCTCACATTAAATAGTATCATTCCATATCATAAATTATTTCAACAAAATCCTATTTATAATACACTTCATATGTTTTGTTGTCTTTGTTATCTATGATTGCATACTCTCCTAATAATTTACTGAATCGTTACAAAAATTATGTTTTTATAAGGCATACATAAGAATTTATAGTAAAATACATATTTTCTGAACTTTTCCATCAATAAAATTTGTTGGCTTATACGTGTGGTGTTTGTTGAATAGACATTCATTTTCAAACAAATTGATGATGGTGCTTCACATGTTGCTCTGATTTCATGGTCCTCCTCCAACAACACCAATCTTACTACCATTATTTTTTCTACGCACATTTCTTCTTCCCCTTTAGCTAAAAACTATAATTTCCACTCGAACACAATCATATTAGTCAAACTACCTAAACCTGACACTCCTTCGTCAAATATGCAATCACCAGCTTCATCACATAAACTCAACATATCGAAATCAAACCCTATACTATCCACTGTACTGAATAATCCTAATGCTCCTTAATAATCCCACAATACAACTCATTCAACCATGGCCTAACTCTTTAAATTCCTACATATCACACCACATCAACTGGACTTCCTTTAGTAGTTGACTTATTTGACTAAAATACTAAGTGTCCAATAGCTACAAAAATTCATTATATGCTGACCAAGTTAAAAATAGACCATTTAAAACCACATATCTTTCATGCCTCCACTATACTTAAAGAAACTAGTTGTTATAGTTGAGTAGTTAAAAGTCTCGTGCAGAGAAAGGTAGTGTAAGAAGAATTTAGTATCATACTTGCCAATAACACTTGGACCCATGTCCAGCCATGGCAAACCAAAATTTAATTAGTAACAAGTGGGTTTTATTGAATTAAATTGGATAAGAATGATAATATTGATTGATATAAGGCACGTTTAGTTGCTAAAAGATTTTATTGATGACCTGACATTAATTACAAAAATACCTTCAATATTGTGGTAAAGAATAATTAGGATGTTAATCAATATGACGTGTCCAACGTATTTTCTCCTGGCACAGTTGACAAAGATGTGTTTATGAAGCAACCATAAGGCTCTAAGCATCTTGATTTGCCAAATTATGATTGCAAGTTAAGCATGTCTATTTATAGCCTCAAACAAGCTCTAGGGCAATGGAATAAATGTATCATTAGGATATTATTATCTCTTTATTTTCAAGGCTCTAAAACTGACAACTCTTATTTTTATAAAGAAACCATTACAATAGTTTTTTCTCTTCGTCTATGTGGATAACATTTTGGTTACAAGTAATAATAAGCCATTTAGTCATCATATTATTAATAGGTCACAAATTAATTTCCTTTAAAAAGAATGTTTTAGTGTAGAAGCTTTTTAGACAATGACAAGTTTGTTTATCTCTTAAGCTAAATATATTCATGAATTGTTACGTAAAGCAAACATTCCAAAAGATTTATTAATTTCATCACACACTAAGCTTTTAAATAATCCTACTCTATTTTGAAGTATGGTGGGTGGACTCTAATATTTTTCTATAACTCGTCTTGATATTTGTTATGGGGTTAGCAAAATATCTCAATTTATGCATCAACCATTGAAGTGTCATTGGATGCAAGTCAAACGAATACTAAAGTATCTCTAAGGGACCGTAAATCATGAGTTATTTCTTTTAACAACAATCAATTTTCAAGTTACCACCTACTATGATGCAGACTAAGGTGGTAATAAGAATGATCGAAAATCAATAATAGGATAAGAATGATCGAAAATCAATAATAGGTCTAAGTATTTATATTACACCGAATATGGTTGCTTGGTATTCTAGAAAATAAAAGGCAATTGCTACATTCTTCCATATAAGCAAAGAATTGAGCTATTGCAACAACAGTTTGTTAAGTTCAATGGCTCCAATCTCTTCTCAAAGAGGTACATATAGTTCCATTATCAAGGCCTATTGTTTTTTCAACCGCACATCTTATAATTATTCCCATTTTTCATTTAAACATCTTGAAAATTGATTTCCATTATGTTCATGATAGGGTGTCTAAGTGAGGAATTCATGTGTAATATCTTTCAATCAATGATCAAAGTGTTGACATCTTAACAAAGCCTACATTAAAGCAAAAATTTCATTACATAAATTGCAAATTGATAGTTTTTAACAAACCTACTAAATTGAGAGAGGATAATAAAGCTAATCCCCAAAGTTTGTAAAGTTTGTTATGATAAAATTAGTCCTCAATTTTGTTAAGTTTGTTAGCTTGTTATGTTTTCTAAAATAAAAGACATAAACCTCCCTCATAGTTTAAAAATTCCTAGAAAACTATCATAATCTTTAAAATTCTTAAAAACAAAACTCTTTTTTGTTACGAATTTTAAAAAAGCTTTCTTTTTGACTTCAGTTAAAAAATAACAACGAAACACACGTAATATAAATATCATACGTGAACTAATTAAATGTTGTTTATACGATAATTCAACCTAGTTTTTAAATTCAAACTAAACTAATTAAATTTAATTCAATCTAATAATTTATTATAATTATCTTAAATTATTAATTTAAGTCAAATTTAATTGATTTAAATTAGGTTTAAGAGCTAAGTTGAATTATTATATTAGTGATATTTGATTAGTCTACGTCTATTTTTATACTACATGTATTTTATTGTTATTTTTTAATCGTAATCTAAGAGAAGAATTTTTTTTGAAAGAAATAAAAACTAAAAGGAGTTTTTTTAAGTTTCTTAAATTATTAAAGAGGTCTATACTTTTTACCCTATTTTCTATCCTTATCACGTAGATCTTAAACTTGATTTGACATAATCTATAACTCTACACAAAAGTCTTCTATATATATAAATTATAATTTATTCTTTAGTTAGAATAGTCGTTTTCATCAAAATCAGTAGAGCAATTTAACATAAAAGGAGAGAAGAAGATAGCTAAATACTAGGGAAGTTGCTTTGTTGACAATATCAGGATCTCAACCTGGAAATGCATCTACATCTTGAACAATGTTGAGCATCAAGTCCATGAAGTCTTTTTCACCATCCATAGTAGCAATATTTTGCTTATGTTCTTTTAACCATTCTTTAGCGAAAATGTCAAGTTCTTTTGCAATTCTTTTCATGTCCTTCTCATGTTCCCTAATATCAAACCACCTCAAATACGGTAGAGCATTAGACAACACAAACCTTCTTGTCATCTCGAAAAATTCCCTGAACGATTGTTTCAACGTCTAATGACTACCCTATTCTTCTTTTTCTTCTGTTGTCTCTGTTGTGAAATATCATATTAATTTCCGCCAATAATGACAAATTCACCTTGACTACTATTGCCTAGGTGAATAGACTGTGAACGATTGTACTGAAAAATCACACCAGGTAAATTCTCAGGAAAGAATGGAGGGTCATAGACGGTTCCACTTAAATTTCAATCTCCTAGATATAATTTTCCTAGATATATAATTTAATAGCACAATAATTCACTACAACTATACCAGACAATAGCCATTAAATAGACAAATAAAGAACACCAGAATTTAATGAGGTTTAGCTAATTATGCCTACTTCATTGGATACTACTAAATTGATATTTCATTATTTTCTAGAAATAATATAAGAAAAATACTATAAAAGAAGAGAATAAATTTTATCTTATGAAAGACAATTTTGGGATGTTTAATATAGGTGAAGGAGTCTTCCTTTTATAACTTAAAAAGACTCCACCATCTTTCTAATTCTTCAATATGGGATTTCAAAATATGTCATAAGTCAACAATTCTCCCCCTTGACATATTCCGCATCTTCAAATCTCTCACAAAACTCATCTTTAATAGTGTCTTCAAATGCAATTTACAGCGCCCATTTTTAATTTTTAACCATATTTATAAAGTCTAAACAATGTTGAAACTTGACCGCAGTCACCACTATTGTTAACATATCAGCAAGATTCTCAGCGGTATTAATCTTCTGGATTACTACTCCACCTTCTTCTGGAACCTCTCGTATAAAATGATAACGGACATCAACGTGCTTCATCCTTGCATGATAAACTTGGTTCTTTGCTAAATGAATGACACTTTGACTGCTACGATGCACTTTGACATGCTTTTGTCCAATTTTCAATTCATCAAGCAATCCTTGAAGCTAAACAATCTCCTTTATAGCCTCTGTAATTGCCATATACTCTGCCTCTATAGTCAACAAAGCAACTGTTGATTGTAAGGTAGACCTCCAATTGACTGGTGCCTTTGCAAGAGTAAACACATAGCCAGTAGTTAATCAACGTTTATCTAAATCACTGGCATAGTTAGAATCAAAATATCCAACTACACATTGACTGTTTTGTTTATCCCGCTGAAATACTAAACCAACATCTACGGTGTTTAGAATGTACCGTAGAATCCATTTCATAGCTTGTTAATGTTCCTTTCCAGGATCATGCATATACCTGCTCACAACCGTAGTTACTTGTGAAATGTTGGGCCTTGTACACACCATAACACTACCAACCACATTTTCATACGGTACTTTAGTCATGTACTCTCGTTGTGCATCTTTCTTTGGAGATCGGAATGTATTGAGCATTATATGAGGAGCGAGTGGAGTACTAATAGGTTTTGTTTCTCGTTCATGCCAAAACGTTGTAGTACCTTTTTCAAATATTGCTTTTGAGTCAAACATAGTCTCCCCAACTTTCTGTCTCTAGTTATCTCCATGATGAGAATTTTCTTGACTTCACCAAGGTCCTTCATTTCAAACTCCTGATTTAACTGAATCTTTAATCTCTCAATTTTTATTTGATTCTTTAAAGCTATCAACATATCATCAACATACGGGAGAAGATAGATGTAGGATGCATCTTGTAGCTTACGACAATACAGACAGTGATCATATTTGCTTCTTATGTACTTTTACCCCATCATAAACTTGTTAAATTGCTTGTACCACAACCTTGGATATTGCTTCAATCTGTACAACGATTTTTCAAGCTTACACGTCATATTCTCTTTTCCAGCAACTTTAAAACCTTCAGGCTGAGTCATAAATATTTCCTCTTCCAAGTCTCTATGTAAAAAAGTAGTTTTTACATCCAATTGAACTAGTTCTATATCAAACTGTGATACCAAAGCCAACAAAATGCGAATGGAGGAATGTTTTATAACTGGAGAGAAAACTTCATTATAATCAATTCCCTCCGTCTGAGTATAACCTTTGGCCACCAACCTTGCTTTGTAGCAAATATTATCCTTATCAGGAAATCCAACTTTCTTTGCATATACCCATTTGCATCTAATTGCCTTCTTTTCTTTTGGGAGACTAGCTAGCTTCCACGTCTGATTCTTATGAAGGGAATGTATTTCTTCATTCATGACTACCCTTCACTTATCTTCTTCTAAACTTTGGACTGCTTCCTTATAGGTGGTAGGAATGTCATCAATTTCAATTGGAGATACATAAGCCACCATATTAACATAACGAGTAGGTACTTAAATGTTCCATTTTGGCTTTCTCAATGTAATTGGTAGTTGTTGCTGTGGAGGTTCTTGGGTTGGAACCTCTTCTTCATCCAGCTCCTTTTCTACCATAGGAGTTTCTACATCTGCTTCATCATTTACTGGGGTAAAAATTCATCCTTCAAACTCCACCCATTTTGGAGTACCATCTATCTGTTTAACATTTTCAATTTTCACCTTTCTTAACATGGTAGATTCGTCAAAGGAAACATCCCTGCTGAAAATTATTTTCTTTGACTCTGGGCACCAAAGACTATATCCTTTCACACCAGAGGTGATCACTATGAAAATTACTTTCTTCGTACGTGGATCCAACTTTGACTCCTTAACATGATAGTATGTAGTGGAACCACGCATATGTAAGGAATCATAATCTGTAGTAGTTTTTTCAAACCAATTTTCCAATGGTGTTTTACCACCAATTGCAGTTGACGGAAGGCGATTGATGAGATGACAAGTGTATGTAACAGCTTCAGCCCAAAATTCTTTGCCCAACCCAACATTAGATAGCATATACCGAACTTTCTCCAGCAATGTCTGGTTCATACGTTTTGCCATCCCATTTTATTGTGGTGTATTCCTAACTAAGAAGTGTCTGACAATACCGTCATATTTGCAGACTTCTAAAAATAGATCACTCTTGTATTCCCCACCATTATATGTACGAAGATACTTGATCTTTTTGCCTGTTTGAGTTTCCACCATCTTCTTCCATTTGAGGCAAACTCTCAACACTTCATCCTTAGTCTTTATAATATACACCCATACTCTTTAAGAAAAAATATCAACAAAAGACACATAATAGTATTTTCCTTCCCAAAGAAGTTGTTTTGGAAGGTCTCCACACATCAGAGTGAACATAATCCAAAATACCCTTTGTATTATGGATTGCAGTGCTGAATTTCACTCTTATCTGCTTCTTTTTGATACAATGTTCACAAAAGTTTAATTTATAGGCCCAAACTCCTTTCAACAATTCTTGATTTACTAACATCTTGGAGAATTTTTCACCCGCATGTCCCAAGCACATATGCTACAACCTAGCTTTTTCTAGCTTTTGATCATCATTAAAAGCTACTGTTGTTGTTCCAATAACTGCAATACCCTGGTAATAATACATGTTATTGTTTCTTTGAATTCCTTTCATTATCATAAGTGCACCAGAGATGACTTTCATTACTCCATTTGTTGCATTTATAGTATAGCCCTTTGATTCTAGGACTCCCACAGAAATGAGATTCTTCGTCAAATTGGCATGTATCTGACATCAGTCAGAGTCCTGGTTGTTCCATCGTGATTTCTTAAGCAAAATTGAACCAAACCTATTTGTTATGCAGGGATTGTCATTCGCTGTGTAAACAACTCCACTTTCTAGCTCTCTAAAATCAGAGAACCTATCCCGATTGGAACACATATGATAGCTATAGCCTGAATCAATCAACCATGGACTAGAATGGCTTATTGAGGATGTAATCACCAATGAAAGATCTGAGTCTACATCTTCACACTTAGCAACATTCAAATTTGCAGCAGCCTTTCCCTTATTAAGTTTGTTTTTATTCTTCAGCTTTGGACAATCCTTTTTTCAGTGTCCTTTTTCCCAATAAAAGGCACATTCATTTTTGCTCAATTTGAGTCTCAACTTCGATCACCTTTTTTTAATCTGTCTCTGCGAACAGCCTCTGACTAACAAAGCTTTTGCTGCTCCACTTGTATGTTCTTCCTTTGTCTTCCTTCTCACTCATGATTGTACAAAGTAGCTATAACTTCACTAAGAGATACATCAACCTTCCTATAAAGTAAAGTAGTTTCAAGAGTGCCTTGAACTTCACTTTGCTACATGCCGAAATGATCTGTACTATCAAAAATCTCTATCGCAAATCTTGCATTTGACACAAAAATCCTTGCTAGAATAGACGAGGTAGAAGCTGTCGATGTGGTTGGTGTAGTTGTATCTTTGATTTCTGTCACCTCTGCTGCAATTTCTATTCAATAGCTATCAATGCAGCATGTCAAAAGCCCAAAGAAAAATCTTTTCTGATGTAGAAGATCAGACTACGCTGCAACCACAAAGCATACTAAAAAAAACCTTGGCTTTGATACCAATTGTTGTGAAACTTCGGATTAATTTCTACCAATAATGAAAAATTCACCTTGACCACTATTGCTTGGGTGAATATAGTGTGAAAGATTATACTGGAAAATCACACGAAGTAAATTCTAAGGAAAGACTGGAAGGTCACAGATGGTCCCACTTAAATTTCAATCTCCTAGACAAAATTTTCCTATACATATAATTTAATAGTACAATAATTCACTACAACTATATCTAACAATAGTTATTAAATAGATAAATAAAGAACACCATAATTTAACGAGGTTCAACCAATTATGTCTACTTTTTTAGACACTACTAAATTGATATTTCACTATTTTCTAAAAAATTACAAATAAAATACTACAAAAAAAGAAAGAATTTTGTCTTAAGAAAGACAATTTTGTGATACTTAAAATAGGTGAAGCAATCTTCCTTTATAACTTAAGAAGACTCCGCAATCCTTGTAATTCTTCAATATGAGATTTTTATAAGTCAATAGTCTCGTATCCTATGGACTTCCCAACAATAATCTTTAAGGGGCCGTTTGGTTCCACTTCTGTTTTTTTGTTGTTGTTTTTTGTTTTTGTTTCCCGTTTTTTGTTTCTGTTTTTTCCTTAAAAAAACGAAAACATGTTTGGTTGAGATTTGTAATATAAAAACTAAAAATAAAAACCTGTTTGGTTGAGATTTCTAATAAAAAACTGAAAACAAAAACATGTTTGGTTTTATTATCATGTTTCTATT
>JANZLX010018437.1:0-10509 GCA_025531955.1 Erythroxylum orinocense | reverse complement strand
TGCATCTGTATATCATTATTAAGTATTGTTTTAACTTGTGATTCACTTCATTTTCATGTTTCCACTTTAAGGACAATCTAAAATTTATGGAGAAGGTAATTTTAAACCTCCAATTAGTTTATAGTAGAAGGAAGAATAAGAATTCCAAGATAACAAAGGATTGATCAAAATGATGAATTAAGCCTACAATAATTTCAATAATAATTTTTATTTTATTGTGTTTATGTGTGTGTGCTAAGGAGAATATATTATCAGTTTCTAGAAAGCTGACATGGCAAGGTTGTTACATCAGATAGTACAAAATATATATCTATGTATAGATTCTGTGGGAATGGTGTGAGGGGATATAAAGTTTGGTTGAATTTCCCTTTCTAGGTGGTTATAAGTGAAAGATAGCCTCTCAATTTCTATTAGTGTCATGCAATCCTCATTTTATTTTGCTAATAATGTCAATCACCATCTTCAAAATTACATTCACCAAATTCCATATTAAAGTTCTTTAGCAATCAAGGGTAAGGTGAAATTATCTTTAACTTATCATCTACAAACAAACAACTAGTTAGAATTATTAAACTATACTCAAGAAACATATTTAGGATGCATGGTTAGAAAGACTTCAGAAAGGTAGGTAAGGATGTTACCAATAACTAAGTGGCAATATAATATTTCATTCCGTTTAACAATACATATGACACCATTTTAGGCATTATATAACTTTCCTCCTCTAATTCATGTCTCTTATTTAGCTAGCAATTCTGTAATTTCTTCAATAGATTAGGCTTCACATAATAGGGATGATGTTCTTAATTTGATATAATTTCTTATAGTGCATAGTTAAGAAAAAATGAAGTAATTATCGTATCAGCATCGTATTCATTGGGAGTTCATAGTAGGTGACTTAGTTTCAACAATGAAAGTCACATAAATTATCTCTACTATTCTATGGCTCATATAAAGTGCTCAAGAGGATGGTCAGGTTGCATATAGATTGGAGTTTCCATTAAACACCAAAGTTCACTTTGCTTTTCATATTTATCAGCTTAAGAAACATGTCTTTGATATTATTCAAGTTACAACAATTTTTTCTTGAGGTTTCTAAATCAATTGAGAGGACTTTTGTAGCAATTCTAAATAAAAGGATAGTTAACAGAAATAATATAGTCATTTTTCAATTATGAGCTTAATAGAAAGGATAAATATGTAGTGACCTATATGTGATAGACAAACCAGAGTTATGTCATGATTTTCATAATCATGTGGCATCTTGCACTTTTTCAAAGGATAGTTACTTGTTCTTATATTCGGAAGCTTTTAAGCAGTTTTTCATAATCTTGTTCTTTAGGTTACTAGTAAATATAGGGTAAATTATTTAAAATGTATATCTCAATTTTTACCTAATTTTTAAATATTAGCTTGAATTTTAAAAAAAATGGTTCAAAGATGCTTAACTTTCAATTTTCAACAAAACAACCCATCGTTATCTTCAAGTTAATGATGCTAGCATGGTTAACTATGTCAGCTAATGTACTGGAAAAGTGGTTGACGTGTGCTCTAATCATGCTATGTCAAATAAAAAAGTTAAAAATTCTCAAAACCTAACACCTAAGACAACTTGGCTTTGCGAAAAAGATAAGGAGAGCTCGATTACAGATGCAGAACATTAATGATTCAAGGAAACTACTTGAATTTTGAGACATACTTCTCTTCCATGGAGAAGGCTTATGCAAGGACAAGTACAAAAATAAAATCCTTGTCCCTTTGTTAGTAACAACAAACTTCTATCTTTATTCAGGGACAGATTTTAAAAAAAATTAAATGAGAGCAAAATTTTAATGGAGACAAATTTTTTTTAATGAGATCAAAACTTAAAATAAAAACTTTTTTATATAAAATTTTTTGAAAGCAGTAGGGCACACTTGCCCCTAATGGGAATCCGTCCATGTTAATAAAGAGAGAATAAGGTAGGTTTATGAAATCATCATAATAAAAAGGAAGAAGAACATGGTCTTGTCTTAGCCCTACATGATGAAAAGGAAGAAGATTGTGACTATGGATTAGCCCTATTTTAACATTTCATTCGAATTCTATATTATTCCATAATTTGAACTGAAGCATATAATTCTCAACTTTTGGGACCAAAATTCTCAAAAACATAAAAACCATGACAATCTCTCTTTTATATACGTGTAAATGAGGATTCATTTGATCTTTTTTTCTTTATATCTTTTTACAATTCCTTGTTGAGTATATAGGCAATGAGTTGAAAACCTCATCCAAGAGCTTATATCTTCTAACCTTATTTCTAAAACTTACCTTTTGATGCCAGTACCATTATTTGCAATATCCTTGGACCTTATCTGTCCATGCTTTTTCTCTAACTAACTTTTGAATTATGATCCTCCTCCTCATTCATGGTGAGTGGTGACCTCTCTGACGACTTTTACTTCTGAATGGGGATGTTAACTTATGATTGTCAATTACCCTTTTGACTCTTTATCACTCCTCGATGATTTTCACTATTATTATTGCTTTTTAACGGTTTGTCATTTCTGCTATTGTCTTTGCTGTTGTTCCTATTTGATGATAAGAGTTTGATGAATTATGTGACTTCTGCTTGGAATCATGCAGCACTTTGTGCGTGGTTATGAAGATTCAATGGCTACTTCATTTGTTGTTACCATGTTTCTCTCGACTCACACAGAAAGTGAATAGAGAGAGAGAGAGAGAAGTTTGTTGTTACTTGCAAAGAGATAAAGAACAAAAATTTTGCAAAGGGACAAGAAGAATCTAAAAACAAATAAATTTTAACATTTCGGGTTATCTCAGAGGCAATTAAAACTTTAAGATTTAGATTGAAGTTCACAACAGTTGTTATTGCAAAATCAACTAGACAAAGATCTTAAGCTTTAGGTTTTAGGAATTTTAATTTTAATTTTTTATTTTCATCTGACATAACATAAGTAAGAAATTTGTCAGCCACTTGTCTAGTAGATTTGCTTATGTGATTTTTCACATTAGTATCGTAACCTAAAGTCCAATGGCGGGTTATTTTCATGAAAAATTGAAACATTTTAACATCATCTTGTAAAGTATGAACTAACACTGCAAAATAAACTAAATTAAGTAAAGTTCCAAATTTTAATAATTCACCGTAACATATCTGTTTTGGTTTTCATAGTGTTATGGAATTTTTTTTCCAAAAATAATTTTCCCATGGGCCTATCTTGCTGGAAATGACATGGTTCTTATCTTGGAAGTTGCTCGGTTCAAATATCCACCTCATTGGGTTCCTCTTACATTTATTTGGGATGCCATCAATATTGTTACTGCCACTGGTTACCACAAGGGGTATGCTTACCATTTTGAAAATCTTTGAAGTTTAGAATTTGTTTGGTCAGCATATGCCATGAAGAATGACTGATAACTTGTCTCACATAGTAAACTCGACCTCTTCAACGGCACTTGTGGTCTTTCATTCTAGCTCTAACAACATCTGGTAAAAATTCTGGTAAGACACAGGGTTTGAGAAGGTTAGCACGTAATCTTATCCCTAACTAATAAAAAAGTTGTTTGCGACATTTATGGTCTTTCATTCAAATGTTAAGCTAAATTACAAACAAACAAAAAATTGGGGCAGTGTTAGCTTGACTTTCATGTCAAAACTTCGGTAGCTATTTTTGACTCCGAAGGATTAGAATCTAGAGGTAATTTTTCTTTTCGTTTTCTTTCATGTGGCTTTTTTTTTTATGCCAGACACATAAAATCTAACTGAATATTTATTATGTTTCTCAGGTTATACTCTGTCAGGGAATTAAGGTAGAAGAATGGGTGCAGCTTGGTGTCTTGCAAGAATGGTTTGGCATTCACGAGCTTTCGCAGTCCCATGTGTTGGCCTTTGTGATCCTTCCACTGATCTTGTTCAGGTGGGTCCAGGTTAGTTCAGCATTTCTCTAATATCCTTATCCCTTGTCACCCTTTCATCTGCCAAATGAACCATTAGACTTCCGTTGATAAAATTCTTTTGAGATGTGCTTGCACTTTGTGCTTTTCTTTATCACAGGCGTACTTGGGTGTGCTTTGTGCTGTTCTTTATCACAGGCGTACTTGGGTATCTCCTGTTTGGTGAATCAATAATGGCTGACATGCTGGTTAATTTTGATGGAAGTTCCGACATAGCAACTGGAGCTTTACTTGATGACATAGTGAGAATGGGTTATTGTATGCATGTCATGTTGGTGTTTCCGCTGTTGAACTTCTCCTTCGCAAACATAATTGGAGCAACAATTATATTCCTCGCCGTGGTTACAAACACATTTGGTATAGCAACCAACATGTATAGTCGTAACAAGACACAAAATCATACACCTTTTTGTTCCACTGATTCTGCTAGCACTTGAGTCTGTATAATTGTGCACTGTCCATGTTTAACTGACCCAAAACAGACTGGATCCATTCAATTTGCGTGTGTAATTCCGGATTTTGTACAATTTCTGTGGCATTGCAAAATAAATTCTGGACAAACCATCATGTTCTCAAAGGAAATTCATGATCAGTGGAATTGCTGTAACACATCAATGCGCCAAGCTGTGCCCTATTATCACACATAACAATAACTAGGGAAGGTATCAAACTATTTCGTGATCTTGGGGATAATTGTGCATATACAATTTATTACCATACTTGGGAGTAATGCCTGATCTTACTTTCTTTCTACTGGCTTTCCTTTTACTATTAAGTTCTTACTTTCGGGATTTCAGAAGTTCAAATAAAGGCTTTGGAGCAAAGTTGTCAGTTTTTCATGATCCGGAGAGAAGCTTGTCTTGCTCAGAGAAAGGGAAGTTACATTTGCAACTGCAAAATAATCTTTGTAAACTTTCAGCACATAAATCGCAGCAATCTATTAAGTTGTCAATACCATACCATAAATTTAGATCTCGAGAAACAAAAATTTTGGGGTCGAATCCTCAACCTTGCTTTATTATTGTCGAATTCTGACAGTTGATTTGCCAAATACAATTGGCCATATACCTTGATATCTCAATTGGCTGCTGCTTTTACTGCTTTATCAGCAGCATCGTCCAAGTCCTCTGCCGTGATTAGTGTCATTCCACTTTCCTGCAAACATCAATTAACAAATCCTCAAATAATTTACGTCACATTACCAACTTGAACGCGACCTTAGTTCTAATCCCTATTTAAAGTGTTTACATCACGTTCAGTTTCATAATTTACCTTCAAGATTCTCTTTCCTTGGTCAACATTAGTGCCTTCAAGACGGACTACCACTGGTACTTTTAGAGCAACCTTGAAGAGAGGACCAAGAGATAATGTGTCACAAGCAAAATAAAGCTGTCGACTGATTATTATGTATCTGATATGGAAAGCGGTATAACTTAGACACGGTCCTACTCTGTTGCATTCAGCAACCAGCATTAACATTGAAACTTTTCCACCATTTCATATTCAAGTTCAAGACTCCTAGCATTATACCATGTGACCAAGCAATTGATCATCTATCCAAACACAGATTCCCACTTCTAGCCAGAAAAACCTTTTGAACAGCCTGCTCCATGTATTATGGCATTTGCAAGGCAGATGGAGAGAGACTGAGACAGACAGGGAGATCGTACAATTTTGGGTGAAGACAACAAAACTTAATGCAGATCTTACCTGTTTGGCAGCATTGACAATTCCGCTAGCTATCACATCACACTTCATTATTCCTCCAAATATATTAACTAATATTGCCTTCACTTTCTCATCAGAAGTTAGTATCTTAAATGCCTCAACCACCTGTCTCAAAAATTTTGAGAAAGTTAAGCCATAGGGTAAATTCTCATAACAACTAAATATGCCCAGCAGAAAGAAAACACACTTTATTTATGAAGAGGCAGACTCACTTAGATGGCCAAAACAAGAAGGAATGACAAAAGGAAAACAAGAACATCTAAAGAAAAAGCCAAAAATATAAGCATTACCTGCCCTTCAGATGCATTACCACCCACATCCAGAAAATTGGCAGGAGTTCCTCCATGCAATTTAATAATATCCATTGTAGCCATTGCTAATCCTGCACCATTGACCATGCATCCAATTTCTCCATCTAAACCAATGTAATTTAAATCTGCCTTGGCAGCAGCCACCTATTAGAAATAAAACACAAGAAAAGAGCAATTTAGTAAAACACTGTGATTCTTCCTGATTTCTACCTACATTAGCACAGCTCATTGTACGAGAACAAGCCTTGACCAAAAATTGCATGCTTGAGAAGCTAAGTTCTCCATATAGCCAACTACACAGAAGATTTTGCCATTAAGACAAACAAAGAACAATCAAATAAATAGAACCAAACCTCTCGGGGGTCCTCCTGAGTTGGATCGCGAAGAGCAAATATTTCCTTCTGACGAAAAGCAGCATTGTCATCAAAATTCAACTTAGCATCAGCAGCTACAAGCTTCTTATCAGAAGTTTCTGCAATAGGATTTATCTGCAGAGGGACCATAAGGCTCAACACTCAGCTAACTGTGCAGGAGAGAGGAATTCAAAAGTAGTATTATGAACCTTATCAAGAAAAATATGCAGAATGAAGAAAACCAGTACCTAGATACGGCTGCAAACAAAGAAAAAAAATGGAAGATGGGGAGATTCAAAATATTAAAATTTCAAGAGATATAAAATATAGAAGTTAAGGCTCACTTCCAACAAAGTGCAGTCACTCTTGCAAAAGAGATCATATAACTTCTTTACTTGTTCGATGCATTCCTTTCTTTCAGCTACCTTTGGAGACAAACCATCAACAACTTTTACAGCATCTTCATCAGTGATGCCTTTGAACACATCAATTGGTACCTAGCCAGAAGAGGTGGATCAACTGGGTGAGACAGCAATCAGCAAGGGCAAAAAAACTGGCTAGATGATCACAGGAATATATGTTAACAGAAAACAAAGGATTGAAAACCTTGATAATCAAGTCAGGGAATTTTTCTGCAAGATCTTCAATACTGGTACCACCCTTTTTACAGGCAATAATAAGCTGAAAACAAGATGATCATATAAGTTCCTTTGATAATGAACATTTTTTAGACAGGAATGTTTCAGCTAGAAACTAATACGATAATCTTGGTTAGCAAAACGTACTGGACCAGCAGTTGTACGATCAAGCATTATAGCAAAATACATCTCATTGACCAAGGACAACTTTTCACACAAGTAAACCTGCCAAACAAAAAGAAATAAGTAAATCTTAATCAATTCTATCCATCATAGTATATAAATCTAAGAAATTTAGAAAAAAAAATTCAAATAGAATAACTAATACAATTAATTCTAGGGAGCTCTTATAGTAAGATATGTTTGATATCAGATTACAAATAAATTAGGAACCCTATGAATCATATTTATCTAGATGTGGCAAGTTTCTAGTGTAATCCCGAACCTCATATCACTCGCTAATGTAAATCTAAAATAAATATCTCACTTGTAAACAGCAGTGAATGACAAAAATTGGAAAAAGCTAAAGATTAACCATCTGAAATATCATACTAGATATTCTAAATTTCATTGCATCCATCCTAGCTACAGATTGTACTTTCATAAGTCAGTTAATGTCTCTATTGTTAACCGTGCAAAGATTATATGGGGCTAAATCCAAGTCAAGCAAGTAATGTGGAAATTAACTATTACATTCATTGTGTCACAGTAAGGAAAGGTAAAAGGCATCAGTGAAAGAAAAAGGTAACAGAGCAATACTTGCATGGGTCCATAGAGGGAAAATTCTTGTTGTCACAAAGAACTTAATCAAAATTTCATGAGGCCTAGAATTCCATGCAAATTCAAAATATTCAACAAATAGATGGATATGCACTAGTATTGACATATGAATTTCACATAAAGTCGATCAATTATTGCCAAACCTTGCTGACAATTTTTCCTTGAGGTCCAGTTTGTTTGGTAACAAGTATCTGACCAAGCATTTTTTCTACATCCAATCAACAAGTAAGGTGATATCAGAGAGGTCTTTAAAGTAAACCTACCAGAATTAAACCGCGGTGACACTATACACAGAAGGAAAGCCACCATTTACAACAAAATCCATCAGACTGAAAATATATTCTAGAGTAAAAGACATAGACATCCCCAATATTTTTATAAAAAAAATCTTTAAAAGATTCTCTTATTTTTAAAATTCTTGAAAAAATCCCAGTTTTCAATTTTCCAGAAAAAGCTTTTCTTTTAGACTTCTGTTAAAAAATAATGATAAAATATACACAATATGAACATCAGACGTGAACTAATTAAATGCCACTAATATGAAAACTCAACCCAACTCTTAAACCCGACCTGAACAAATTAAATTTAACTTAAATTAATAATTTAAGACAATTATAATATATTATTAATATAAGTTGGACTTACTTAATTCGTTTAGAGTTTAAAAGCTAGGTCAAATCATCAGGTAAATAGCATTTGATTAGTTAACTTCTAATGTTCATACCGCATATGTTTCATCATTATCTTTTAACCGAAGTTTAAGAGAAGGAATTTTTCTAAAAAACTGAAAACTAAGAGTTTTTTCGGAAATTTTAAAGAGTAGGGAGTTTTTCTAAGATTTCTTAAACTACTTAAGAGGTCTGTATATTTTACCATATATTTTATGATGATCTGTCCAATTTCTAGAGACCACTCCAACCTTCACAGACAGTATGAACACTTTGCAAGTCAAGTTAAACATTGATTGCTTAAACTAAACAAGCATAATAACAATTTTATAAATCCATGCAATGATTAAAATTAGAATAAAAGGAAAAGGAAAGAAAGAAGCACCTTTTTTTTTTTTTTGCTGAAAAGGAAATAATTGCAACACAAAGATATGCCCCCTCCACTTCGTTTGAAAGCATATGACCTCAGCTTCTTCTTATTTGTTTATAGTAGATGAGTTATTTCTTTAGCACAATAGTAACTAACCAAAATTACCCTAGTCATCTCAACTTTAGTGGTGTATTGCTTTTCTAGTTGTCATGTTCTAGCAGAAGATAAGTGAAATCTTTAAAAGCAGTGACAATGATAGTAAATCAAAGTTTATAAAAAATTCATACAAAAAGACATAAATAAACATTCGGAAGTCCCAAGTCATGTGATAAACATGGTTGACTTTCCAGCACATCATCCATAATGAAAACTCTAATGTACTAAAACACCATATTCCATTACAAACTTAGAATATGAGAAACTATAAATAAGAAACAAAAAATAACAAAGATAAAGGAAATTGAACTTCCAATGAAATTCATATCGAAAAGGTGATCTTTCATTACCAGCTATTTCTTCAGCCTTGTCAGCCTTAACAATGTGAACTCCACCCTCAAAACCGTTCTTAAATTTTCCTAAGCCTCTTCCACCAGCAAGAACTTGGCTCTTAATCACCACCTGCACCACATTCATGAGTAAACATCCCTTGGGTTTACATTTGTAACCTCTACAGCACTAGGAGCTGGACCGGACACAAACTGCCATCAATCTAGCCCTAAATTATGAACCAGCTAAATAAACATAATATAACTTCAATTCAAATTTCTCGTGAAATGAATAGCTTTCAAGATTACCTCGCTGTGATTAGGAAACACGTCTTGAAGAGCCTTCTTAACCTCATCAACAGAAGAAACAGCCACTCCTTTTGGGACATTGATCCCGTACTTTCCCATCAATTCAGCTCCCTGCAAAAGAAAATGAAATCAACACTTACCATCAAAAGAAGCGCAGCAAAAATGTCGTAAATTTGCTTAATATTTATCCGCAAAATGAGGATTAATTAAAAACAAAGCAACTTAGGTCTGTTTTTATTCTAAATTCGTCATGACATCAGCAAACCAAACGGACACAAGGATCTCAACCACATTCGTATGTGACCTGATATTCATGAATGTTGAGACGGCGAAGCTGCTGCTGTTGCCATTTGCCAGCGACGGAGAGCGAACGAGACACCAATTTGTTAAGCGGTCCTCTCATGATGATGATTCTTCCTCTTCGCAGTGACTGCAAACCCTAGGTACTGCAAACACTTGAAGTAACGGTTGAGAGGGAGAGAGTGGGGAGAGATGTTCGCCGGAATCAAATGAAAAAAATAAGCCTTTATCTTTGCCTTAAATGCTAATTGACCCCTCTACTTTTCTTATTTTCCAGGGTATCCTTTTCCCTCACTCAATGTTGGGGCTTACAGAATACAGACCAACGTTACACCTGAATAATAATAAATATTATGACCTTTTTTTTTCTTTTCTTTTCTTTTCTTTTTTATTTTAATACCATTGGCCAGATTTTATTTAAAAAATAAGAAACAAACAAAACTAAAAAGTGTTCAAAGCCACGCAACAAACAAAATAGGAAACAGAGTGTTGGACCCCGAACTTTTGGTGAAAATTAGAAATATTAAAAAGAATTTAAATGAGAAAGAAATTGGTGAGAAAATTTATGAATTTAAGAAAATTTGATGAATTTAAGAAAAATTTATGA
>JANZLX010018340.1:0-10514 GCA_025531955.1 Erythroxylum orinocense | reverse complement strand
AAGTTATGGAGTTTATGGAATTGATAAATTTCAAATGGGATATTGGAATGGTATTGATTAAAGATGAATAAAAAAAAATTATACCGGTTTCGGATGGTTAGTCTAGGTATCCAACGCGTCTCGCTTCGTTTCTCGATCAATCTTCGTTACCGGATGTTGGACATTTGTTTTCCAATTCGCTGAGATTTGTATTCCGATTAGCGATCCTTTGCTTTCCGTTATTCGTATTCCTTTCCCGCTTTCCGGTTGGGATCCGGTTCCTGAGATCGGGTCCCAACATATCATATAGCACATAAGCATTTTAATCAATAAATTGCTGGAGTTTAACCTAAATTTCAAAACTTTCCCACATTCAACCTATGTGAAATCATTTTAAGAAAGCTCAGCTTTCCTCTTTAATGATCTCAATAAAGATGTATAACAAAACATTTCTATTATCACATTTACCAATTCTCACGTTCATAGTCATTCCCAGTATTTGATAACAAATACACTTATAAAACTTTTCATTATGCTACTACTAAACACGCACATCAAGCAATAATTTAGTCTTAGCACAAATATATATATCTTGAACATTAGTATACAGGAATACAATTAGTATACAAGAATACAACATGCCAAAGCTACATATATTAGTTACAAAGTTAATAACACACTATATACAATGTAGCCACGTGTTGTGATATGTAGATGCAAAACTACTACTAGACTCTGTATATTTTAGTTGATCAGACCTTTAAGCCATGACTTCCAAAATGTAGGAATTATACTCTAACTCTAAACCTCTCTTGAACCTGCAAAAAAAAAACAAAGTTACAATATTAATGAGTTTTATGAACTCAATAAGTGAATCATCATTGATACACTCAGCAAACCACATATAGGAATGTTCAAATCAATATACCGCATAACCAATAATATGAAGTTACATTTCAGTAACACAAATCAACTTAAGCATAACTCAAGAAAATCATATCATATAAAAATATCAAAATATATTTAAAAAATCACAATTCAATTTAATAAAATATGTATATGAAAATGCAAATATGCTTTCATTCTTATTTCCTTGTGTTGTGATAAAAAATGTCAATTCATGCCTTGGGTTTCAAACAAATTTCTACTGGCCAGCTTAATGAGCGTTATAGTCCTGACCACATTACGAGCATTAAGCCCTGAGTTCTTATTATGAGCATTTCGCCTTGAATGTCTACGTGTTGGTCATTTTGATCACAACTCCCATTAAATCATCATGAATGTCAAATGTAATTATATGAATTATCTCACACATCATTTGCTTCCACTAGTGTAACTGATTTTCTAGAATTCACATTCAATTTAAATAAAATAAGCATTTCATGGATAATCACGTAATAAGCAATTGACATTCAATTTGAAAACACTTCCATATATAGCCCCAAGTACCAAACTCCTCAAACCAACAATGTTCGGAATTATAACAATCATATAAGCAATAATTCAATAACTGAAATTTAACTAAAAACAAATCAATCATAGTGAGAAACATCTAGGTTAACTCACAAAACACTCCAACAAGTTATTACCTCGATGTCCTGACAATATCTAGGTATTGCTAATTACTCTAAGATGAAGATTTACAATAGCATTCTCGTCCATCTCATTCTACTTATTATCATTTGTAAATGTTGTCGGCCTTTCAGTAATGGCTGTTAAACAGTTATTTTTTCTCAAGATAGCCTTCATCTTTAACTTCCACAATGAGATATTACTCCCATTGAACCTTTCAATCTCAAATTTTGTTGTCGTTGCTTCTATCACGAACAGAATTTTGGCTCCCACTATTTCACGTGAAAGTACTCGTATGTATGAATAGTTCCATATATGTGAAGAGTACTATATGCGTATGTATTAATAGTACCATACACGTCAATATTACTGTATACTTGAATTATAGTAACTGCACAGTTTAATGCAAAAATAACTACATGAACAATTACCACCTTTTGTGGTTATTGTTCACCAACTTTCACTGTGCTTACCTGAACTCCGAACAGATTACGCCAAAAAATTCGTCGTAATTTTCTCACCTCGCTTTGATACCACTTGTTGTAAAAATCAACAGGATTAGAGTAGGTTCGCTACTAAATATGACTGAAGGAATAGTAATGAACAGACAGATTTTATGTAGAAAACTCCTAAATTAGGGTAAAAACCACGGGCAAGGATAGAAGAATTTCACTATAAAATTTAGGAGTGCAACCTCTCTCTATTTTACAATGAGAAACACTAACTCTCTCACTAAATAAGAAAAACACTCTCTAAACTTTTGTGGGGATTTAATAGAAGAAGAGATTTCTGGGATATTAGAAAATTGATATAGGAAGGCCTATTTATAGGTCTCTTATACGTGTGCACCCAATTGTAGACTGACTGTACACAGTTGGCCTCCTTTTTTTTTCTTCGTACTATTTCTGACTTTGTGCATTTGGCTACCTTCTTTCTTGACTTTGGTGCAGTCGGCAACAACATTATATTATCATGTTAAATCGTTTTCAATTTTAATACATGAATTTCATCATAAATTTAAAAATAAAGAGCTAAATCAAGTATTATAACTACAAACACGGCTGATAAAATGTCTATAATTGGTAGAATTAAGTTGATAATCGCATTCTTTCTCAACAGAAGCATATGCGCAATTCTGATTCTTTAAGTATACTATACTAAGGACGAGTTGGGATGGACGACCACGTAATCTATCCCACTCGTCCATTTAATCTAACGTTTAAATTAACATCCTCACAAAGCCACTTTTCTCCCTCCCACTCTGAAAGTTCTAGAGATATTTTCTCTTTCATGTTACGAAGTCCTCTCTTGTTCTTTTCTCTTTCTCGCACAACCTTTGCTATTTTGAAAATAGATTTATGAAGCCAAGGCATTACCATGAAGAAAATTCGACGGAAGTAAGGCGAATGGGATGTTTCGCTGTTTCCACTGTGATCGTGGATCTGGTAGAGCGCCAAAGTTCTTGACACGAGGGGGTTTTCTATTGGACCCCATTTTCTGAGCCCAACATCGGACAAGGAAGCATGAAACTTGAACGGGGAGGAAAGACTTGGAAGTTGAAAATTTAGAAGAAAAGTACTTTGGAAGCAAAAAGTGGGCGTCGTCGTGGCGACTGTGAGCTCGCCGCGGCGAGCACACGCGAGGATTACGTCGTGGCGAACGATTTAACTTTCGTCGCGACGTACCTGCGATCGACTTACGTCGCGAGGAACGTTTAATCATTCGTCGCGGTGAGCATACGATTTTTAACCTCGTCGCGGCGATCAAATAGTCTCGTCCCGATGAACAAAACTGACCTCATAAATGCAAACTTAACTCTTTCAACTACTCAACCCCAACCTTAACTATACTAAATGCAACCATCATCCATTCAAACCCACAACAAAATGAACTCATACAAAAACCCAAGCAATCTTCCAAAATCCAAATGTAAATTTCATTAATAACAAAAGTAAAAGTTTTACAAAGCTTTAATGGCATTTCAAGCCATCATACATCATTTGAGTTCAAGAACCAAAAATGAAAAATACACTTGAACCAATAAAACTTGAAATGCGGCTAAAGCCTTGAATTTCTAAAATTCTAACAAAAATACAAAAGTATGTCAATTTGGAGTGATTACTCTCTCGATCTCTCGCTCATCACCTGGATAGGGGGAGGCGCTCATCACCTGGATAGGGGGAGGGGAATGGGGGTGAGCTATAAAGCTCGTGGGTAACAGATTTATAATAAAGGAACAAGCAAAAACATTTTCAAAAGCTCATTGCCATAGTAATTTCGCATGTAATTATCATCATCTCATAATGATTGATTTGTAAATAGTTAATGAGCAATTTAAAAATCGTGTATGTATGCATTAAGAATATAAGCACATCAGAATGGTTTGGGTAAGTCCAAATTCATGACGCACTACAAATTCCTATATAATGGTCCTTTGTAGCTGTAAATTCTTGAGGGAGCTCCATGCCACTAGCGGACAGGCGGGAGAAGTCTATACTTGGATCAACGTGCACGTGACGGTTCTTGAGGGACTACCCCAAACCCAAATAACACATATAGTTCAAAATCTTGTAAACTTGTTGGCCATAATGACACATTTCTTGAAAACTTGCTTTTCATAAACTTGATATCCTTGCATGTATTTTTTTAAAGAGAAAAAACCTTTTCAAAGTCTTTTCATCAATCATCGACACCAATCATGTAGCAAACATATAACAAATCACCATTGATTTAAAAAAACAATAAAGGCAACATTGATGATGCAATTTAAACCATGAAACTTCCTTGATTTGAAGAAAGCAATGAGTGACTTATTTACTCTATTATAAAAGTGTACCCACCTTGAGTTCCTTGCTTATGGCTTGTTTAGGGAGATCTTTCCTTTTGCTCCTCTTGCTCCTCTTGTCTAGCTTGATTTTCTTTAACAACAACCAAAATTTCAATCAATTTGGTGTAGAAATCGGGAAGTTATAGTTTAACAATTTGAACCATAACTTATGCTGAAACAAAAATTCTAAGCTCAATTTCCATCCAAACTTTGAGAATCTTAGAGACTGAATTTGGACTCCATTTCTTCATACAACTTGTAGCTCTATGTCTATAGTTTACAAGGAAACAAAAATCACTCAATCGGACATCTACAGCAAAAGTTATGCCCAAAATACCAAAGGATATCAGTGCTGAAAAATGAGTGTCTCGCCGCGAGTGCGCCGCGGCGAGTAAGTTGTTGCACGTCGCGACGTGTGCATGGCACGTCGCGACGTGCAAACCCAAATTCCACCTGAAAACCCCTTTTCTTTGTATTTTTCACTTATACACTTCCCATCTTTCAATTTTAACCCATAACAACTCTTAAACACCTCTTATACTTCATTTCTAAGCTCATTCCAAACCAAAGACATTCACAAACACAACATAATTATCAACCCTAAAAGATTAAACCATTTTCCACCATCTTCCTACTCACGTTCAACCTTGATTTCACGTCTAACTAACCCTAACTATGTTTCATTCAATAACTAAGAAGGGTTTATGCAAATACTTACTTGTTTGATGCTTCAATTCTTCCTCTCTTCCACGACACTCTCCCTCTTTTTTCTCTTCTTTTTGTTTGTCTTCTTTTTATTCCACTCTTAACAATTATACAAAGTCCATTATGCCATCCCATGCAAAGCCCTAGCCTTTAAACTTTAAGTAATCTTCCCATTTTGCCCTTACACATTCTTACTTATTCAATTTTCATTTACACCATACTATACTCTAACCTAAGCATAATTCCTTCATTTAATACTTCTTATTCCATAAATCTAAGGAATAATCCCCCAACATTAATAAATAAATCCATCAAAACAATTAGTCAATCAAAACCTCAAAAATTAAATGAAATCATACTTAATCAATAAGAAAAGAATTCGGGGGCCAACATATTGTGTAAATAAAGCTAAAAACAAACATGTAAGGATAAATTAGTCATGAGGCTTTTGAACTCATCGTAATGGTCATTTCTTGGACAACTAACGGAGATTAACTTTCCCACTAAGATTGGCTATGCAAATGTTCCATTTAATTTTCACTTTGCCATTTAACCTCATGCTTCAATATAATTAAACATTTGACCCAATTGCCATATAAGTATATGCATTATTTTGTTGAGCACAAAATTTATATAACTTGTCATACATATCTAATAAATTTATCTAAGATTAAAGTTTGTTATCTAATAACATTTATTCTAATAGCATATGACGAATAAAATAATTATAACACTTATAATTAATTTTATTGTCATATTCATATATCCATATGATATACTAGAATAATTTCCTTTTTCAAATCAAATCTTTTATGGTGTGACCTATTGGGATCTATGTCATGTTGACAATATAATTAAAATTCCTTTTAATTCTATAAATCATAAGCGGTATCTAGCAAAATACATTATAATTACTCAAGTGACATAAATGCTAAGTATCGTACACAAATCATGATCCCAAAGCAATAACAGCCCTTGTCAATTCTCTTGTCATATAATATCCTAAATAAATGCAAGATTGGAATATGTCATTCTTGCCAATTTATACTTTCTTGATCTCTAAAGTAAATCATAAATATGATTAACTCCTTAATCATATTGCATGCATACAATATTACTTTATCAATGGCCCTATAGTTATTATCTCTCATATCATATACAAAGGACAACAGTATTCTTGATGAGCATTTATCCTCCATAAAAGTTACGTATATTATGGCATTATCTGTATAGCTATCTGTTACGATTAGCGGTGGACAATACCAACAAATGCTCATTTCTCATATAAGAAAATGAACATCTCATACCATAGAATTCAGAATGCATATGAAACATTAATGACACAAACACAATCCTCATAATGTGTCATTTAAGATCCATTGAATATCATAATCTCCATTATGTATCTATGTGATTAAACTGATAACTCCTTATCAAATGGTTTGTAGAACATCACCGGCATTTAATCCAAACACCAATCTTTTAGTGGTCAATTAATATTCCATGTTAATTACCAAAATTAGCAACATTTTATAGTAATCATTATTTTCCATTACAGAGCTCTACAATCCGAGTGCTCAACTCAAATAATCCATAAATAATGAAAAATCATGGAACAAGATGATATAAACTATCCAATTCATGAACATAACTATTAGAATATAACCATCCAATGATTGACTTCTAGATTATAAGACTAACAATCTTCCACTTGAACTAGATTCAATCCAAATACATCTCTATACATAAAAGCTCTAAATAAGTGTAGCCTCAAAATACATCTTTATGCATAAGAAAAATATACTCAAAGCCAATCTCTAGCGTATCTAATACCCATTGATGTAGTGTGAACCACATGTTTGGCTTGAGAAAGAGGTTTTGCTAGCGGTCGATTATGATTTAAACTAAATCAACTTTGCAAACCTTTACATCACCTATCTCTACGATCTATAGTATAAGGAGATATCATCGTAGAACATGCTTAAACCTTTGGTGTGACCTAAGTTCCTTTGGGTGAGCAATAGTCACATCATTGTCACAATAGAGCTTAAATGGTCCAGCGGTACTAGGAACTACATCAATTTTGGAGATGAACTTCTTGATCTAACATCCCTATTTGGCCACTTCGAAAGTGGCTATATATTCGACCTCGATGGTGGAATCAGCTGTGGTCTCTTGTTTGGAACTCTTCCATCTTACAGCTCCTTCGTTGAGGATGAACGCATACCCTGATTGTGATCTCATATCATCATAATCGGTTTGGAAACTAGCATCGATGTAACCCCTTACAACGAGCTCAAAATCCCTTCCATAGATTGAAAAACATATCCTTAGACCTTTTCAGGTACTTTAGGATATTCTTGAATGCAGTCTAGCATGCTAAGCTTAAAATAGCCTGATATCTGCTGGCCATTCTTAGAGCGTATCATACATTAGGGCAAGTTCATATCATGGCATACATGATAAAGCCAATTGTCAAAGCATATGGAACTCTACTCATCACATCCAACTCACCACGTGTCGAAGGACATTGGTTCTCACTGAGATGGATACCAAGTGACATGGGCAAGAAACCTTTCTTGGCATCCTGTATGTTAAACTTCTTCAACACTTTGTCAATTGATGTACTTTCAATCAATCTAATAAGCCTCATAGATCTATCTATATAGATCTTAATGCCCCAAATATAGGCAGCCTCGCCCAAATTCTTCTTTGAGAACACCTTCATTAATGAGGACTTGATGAACTTTAACAAAGAAAAGTTATTCCCAATGAGAAGTATGCTATCCACAAACAACACTAGGAAGACTGTTGCATTACCATTAATCCTTTTGTACACACAAGTTTCTTCCTCACACTTAACAAAATCAAACTTTTTTATCTCTTTGTCAAAGTGCTTGTTCCAATTCCGTGATGCTTGCTTCAATCTATAAATGGATCTTTGAAATTTGCACATCTTCTTAGTAATCTTTGGATCCATAAAACCCTCTGGTTGTGTCATATATACATCCTCTTCTAAATCCCCATTTAGAGAAGCGATTTTGACATCCATTTGCCATATTTCATAATCATGAAAAGTGGCAATTGCTAGAAGGATTCGAATTAACTTAAACATAGCCATGGGTGAGAAGATCTCATCATAATCAACTCCTTGAATCTGCCTAAAACCTTTCGCAATAAGTCGTGATTCGTAGGTAGTCAATTTTACATCTATATCTGTCTTCCTCTTAAAAACCCACTTGTTTCCAATAGGTTTTACTGCAATAGGAAGACCAACCAAGTTCTCAACCTAGTTGTCATATATGGACTGTAACTCAGATTTCATAGCTCCAAGCTATTCGTCAGAGTCTAACCTTTCCATCGCTTCCTTACAGGTCAATAGATCTTTATTGTCTAACACCATCACCTCATGTAGTCCCATATACCTCTCAGGTGTATGGACTACCCTAGTTGAACTTCATAGGGAAACTACTTTTGGTTGACCTTCCTCCATAACTCTTTGTAGCTCAGGTTCAACTTCAAGTTGTGTCAATTCAATTGGATGTAGATCATGAGCCTATTCAATAACTACTTGTAGATTTTAGTTATACCTGGCTCTTACTGACAAAAGCATTTAGGGGTAGGTCAACGTGGCTCCTACTGGCCTTGTTACCTTGTAGCGTTTCCTGAATTTCTTCAAGTCTAACATTACTCCCACTACTTCCTCTTGCGAGAAACTCTTTCTCGAAAAACACACCATGTCAAGTAATAAGTAGTTGTAATAGAAGTAGTATCCGTTAGTTTCCTTAAGATACCCTATAAAGAAGCACTTATCTAATTTAGGGCCAAGCTTTTCAGATATTAAACGTTTGACATATGCCTCGCAACCCCAAATCTTTAGAAAAGACATGTTAGGCACCTTATCAAACCATATCTCATATGGTGTCTTTTTTACAAACTTTAATGGAACCTTATTTTGTGTGAATGTAGTAGTCTCAAGCACATATCCTGAAAATGAGATTGGTTGTTTGGTTTGACTCATCATTGATCAAATCATGTCTAACAAAATTCGATTATGCTTCTCAGAAACACCATTCCATTGTGGCATCTAAGAGGGGTTAGTTGTGAGACGATTCCATATTCTCTTAGACAAGCACCAAATTTATGACTCAAGTATTTGCCTTCATAATCTGATCATAAGACTTTTAATCTTCTTGTCGAGTTTTTTTCACAACTTCATTATTGAATTTCTTGAAATTTTCAAAAGATTCAGACTTATGTCTCATTAAATAGACATAACCATATCTACTGAAATCATCAGTAAACGTGATGAAGTATTGAAAACAACCTCAGGCATTAGTGCTTATTAGTCTATATACATCACTACGTATTATACACAATAAGTCACTTACCTTCTCTCACCTTTCTTAGTAAAGGGTATCTTAGTTGTTTTGCCAAGTAGACAAGATTCACATGTCCCAATCGATTCCAAATCAAATTGACCAAGAAGTCTTACTTCTTGCAATTTCTTGATGCGCTTCTCATTTATATGACCTAGGCAACAATGCCACATGAAAGTAGTACTCTCATGACAAGTCCTGAGTCATTTGTTGTTAACATTAAGGACTTGTTTATCCATCTCAAGCAAGTATAAACCATTCTTAACATAAGAATATCCATAAAATAAACCATCTCTATAAAACGAACAAGATCCATTCAAGATGGTAAGGGAGAAACCAACATTGTCCGAAAAAGAAATGGAAAAATTGTTTTGAGAGATGGACGAAACAAAATATACACATTTAAATTCCATTACAAGCTCACTGGCCAAATACAACTCAACGCACCCAATAACAATGGCTACAACACTTGCACCATTTGCAACGCACAGCTACACTTTGCCCTTTCCAAGCATACTCTTATCCTTTAGTGTCTACATATTTGAACAACCATGAACACAAGATCTAGTATCCAATACCTAATCAAAAAATAGAGGTAGAAAGGTTAATATGAACAACATATATACCTGAAGAAGAAGATGGAATCCTTCCACTTTTCAAGTCCTCGCGGTATTTGGGACAATTCCTCTTTTAATGTGCTTTGCCTTTACAATAAAAGCGCTTGACATTGGAGGGGTTTTGACTTTGGCAATGTTTAAAGTCACAACTTAAACCTTCCCTTTGCCACCTTTGCCCTTTTTCTTAGCTTTGCACTTATTCCTGTCTTTCTTGATCTTCTTCCCTTCCTCCTGAATCGCCAAGAAATAAGAAACTCCTTTCTTTATGTCCTACTTAGTAGTCTTGAGCATCCATGGAGTTCCTCCAAACTCTTCTTGTTGGACCCTCCTTACATGCTAAACTAATTACACTTAACTAGCTTTCTAACCAACCGTTAAAACCAATACAAACATTGAACTGTACACATAAATACGGACAATCACAACTCGGACTGT
>JANZLX010018305.1:0-10516 GCA_025531955.1 Erythroxylum orinocense | reverse complement strand
CAGATAATGGTTTGGAATTTTGTGGAGGTGAATTCAATGAATTTTGCAAGAATGAAGGAATTGCTCGGCATCACACTATCAAAATGACTCTGCAATAAAATGGAGTTGTCGAGAGCATGAACCAGACTCTTTTGGAAAGGGCTTGGTATATGATCTCTAATGTAAGGTTGACACTTGATTTTTGGGCAGAAGCCATTGCTACAGCTTGCTACATTGTCAACCGCTCTCCTTGTGCCCTTCTTAATTTCAATACTCCGAAGGAAGTGTAGTCAGGTACTGCTACTGATTACTCTACTTTAAGAACATTTAGGTGTCCAACATATATGCATGTAAATGAGGGGAAATTAGAACTTAAGGCTAAGAAATGTATTTTCCTTGGTTATACTTCATACTTCAGGGGTGAAAGGATATTGTTTGTGGTGTCCTGATCCCAAGTCACCTAAATTTGTATTTGATGAGTCCTCTATGTTGTATCCTAAAAAGGAGTCTTGTAATTCTTGTAATTTAGAAAAAGAAGATAGTACATAGAAACAGGTGAAGTTAGAGATTGGTAGTAAAGGTCCTTTATAGACATCTTCTACACATCAGACAGATCAAGCTGATGAACCATATCCTGCTCATGTTCAAGATGAACCAATAGAAGAAGAACATTCCATAGCCAGAATAGACCAAGACGAGAGATTAGACTACTACAAAGATATGCAAATTTAGTTGCATATGCTTTATCAGTGGCACAAGAAATAGTTGGAGACAATGAACCTTCCATATATACGGAGGTAGTTTCAAATGTTGATGCTAATAAGTGGGTGGTGGCCACGCATGAAGAAATGGAATCTTTGCACAAGAATGATACTTGGGTTCTAGTGAAGCCGCCAGAGGATAAGAAAATTATTGGCTGCAAATGGGTCTTCAAAAGAAAATAAGGTACTTCAAGTATTGAAAATGCAAAGTATAAGGCACATTTAGTTGTAAAGGGCTACAATCAGGTACGAGGTGTTGATTTTAATGATGTTTTCTCACCAGTGGTGAAACATAGCTCTATTCGTGTATTAATTACATTGGTTGCCATGTTTGATTTGAAATTAGAACAACTTGATGTCAAGACAGCATTCCTGCATGGCAAATTAGATTAGCAGATTTATATGAAACAACCTGAAGGTTTTAAAGTTGCAAGAAAAGAAGACCAAGTATGCTTATTGAAGAAATCCTTGTACAAATTGAAGCAGTCTCCAAGACAGTGGTACAAGAGGTTTGATTCATTTATGTTGGGTATTGATTTCTCCAGGAGCATATATGATAGTTGTGCTTACTTTCGGAAGTTAGATGACGGCTCATTCATCTATTTATTGTTATATGTTGATGATATGCTCATAACTGCCAAGAATGTTACAGATATTCACCATTTAAAGGTCTTATTACATGGTGAATTTGAGATGAAAGATTTAGGAGCGGCAAAGAAAATTCTTGGCATGGAGATAAGACGTTATTGAGAAGTTGGTAAATTATTCTTGACCCAGGAGAATTATCTCAATAAAGTTTTAGAGAGATTTGGCTTGCGACATGCCAAAGTAGTTAGTACTCCTCTTGCTAGTCAGTTTAGACTATCTGTTACTCAATCACCACAATCACAAGAAGAGGAAGATTATATGGCACAAGTTCCATATTCTAGTTCTGTCAGTTGTATTATGTACGCAATGGTATGTACTCGTCCCGATATATCACAAGCTGTTAGTGTCGTTAGCAAATATATGACCAATCCTGGCAAAGAACATTGGAAGGCAGTGAAATGGATTCTCAGATACTTAAAGGGCACTTCAAACTTTTTTTTAGAGTTTGGTAGAACCAGCAACACTTTGTTTGGATTTGTAGATTTAGATTGTGATGGTAATCTTGACAGACGCAGGTCTTTGACAGGTTATGTATTTTGCATTAGAGGTTGTTCCATTAGCTGGAAAGGTACTCTACAACATGTAGTGGCTTTATCTACTACTGAAGCATAATATATGGCAGTTACTGAGGCTATCAAAGAAGCATTATAGTTGAGAGGTTTATTTGGTGAGTTATCCCTTTATTAAGGGGTTACTGTTGTTTATTGTGACAGTCAGAGTGCTATTCATTTGACGAAAGACCAAATGTATCATAAGAGGACAAAGCATATTGATGTGAAGTATCATTTCATTTAGGATACTATTGCAGAGAAGAAGGTCCTTATTCAGAAGATCAACACTAAGGAATAATTCTGCTGATATGTTCACGAAGGTTCTCCCAGTTTACAAATTCAAGCAGTGTTTGGACTTGATTGACGTTTATAGTTGGCGATATAGCCCTTTTGGGGCATTGTTGGAGAAGGTGGAGCAGATCACTAATTGTTCAGGACCAAGTTAAGGTGGAGATTTGTTGCATGCCTTGGCCCCTCCAATAAGTCAAAAATTGTTGGCTATTGGTTGCATGCTTTGGCCTCCTCCACTAAGTCAAAAATAGATGGCCACCGTTTATAATTTTTCGTAGATACATTATTTTCTTTATGCGCATGACATTGTTGTCAACTGCTAATATTGCGCATAGATTAAAGAAATTTTGGACAGAAGCTTAAGATTTCAGCTATAAATAGAAGGCATGGTTTAAGACATAAACACGCCATTCCTTCCGCTCCTTCACTCACCAAAACAGCACAAATCCTCTCATCATTTCTTTAGCTATCTTCTGTACATTTGATGAGTTTTAACAACCTTTAGTTCCATCCTTTTGTACTTGCATACATTCTCCACATATTAGTAAAATTGCTCACTCTTCAATCGTAAATGTAGGTCACATTATCCGAACCACGTAAATCTTTGTGTTTTGTCCCATTTTGTTTTGACTATATTTATTTTCGTTACCATGTTTTGGGCTATTAAATTCAACCTATATCTGATTTGAGGGCATTTTCTTTAACAAACACCAGTCTTAAGGTAGCTTAGAAATCGTCCACTAGCATATCTTTAACCTATAACATAGTTAATTAGTACTTTTCTGTCCTTCTTGTTGTTGCTAGTTTCTAAAAATGGCAATTTCTGCAGTTGTTAAGTTGGTTTGCCTGATGGTGATGTGCATGGCGATGATGGGTTTGATACTTGTGTCCAGAGTGGCAATACCATGCGAAAAGGTGAAGAGTGTTTTGGGACTATGTTTGAGCTATATAGAACATAGTTGTGAAGTAGTTCCACGTACATGTTGCAATGGAGCGGAGGAATAAACAAAGATGCTGGTGAAATAACCGACCGATGAGCTATTCGCTAGTGTTTGCTATCAGACTTCTGTCGAGTTCCAATCAATGCCAACATTATTAGAAATGCAATTTCACTTCCTTCTAAGTTTCGTATCAAGATATCTTTCAACCTCCACCCTGTTGCCAACTACAGTGAGTATGTCTGTCTACCACTAATATACGTTACAAGTAGTTTTTCAATTTTTAGTTAATTTTACTTCTATTAAATAGTCATTTTCTTAGTTAATTACGATCTTTTTACGGGGTTGTTTCAGTATTAATTGAGTTTGAACAAACTACGACGATTAGTACTATGTGGTGTTTGTCTCCAGCTACGTACAGCTATTAAAAAAAAAAGGGCTTTCAATTGACTTGTGTGACTGTGAAGTTTTTGTTTGTTCCGCTTTATTTGAGTGAAATTTTGATTTGTTCCTCTTGTGTTCATGAATTTAAACCTGGCTACTAACTATAGCTAGGTTGTCACTTGTTGTATATAATGCAAATAAATATAATGTGTATAAAGAACAAATACGTTATGTAACCCCAAATAACATTTATTTGTTAGGTATAGAAAAAGAGGAAAGGTTTCAAGCTTAAAGTGGTTGATGTATCTTTGTATGAAATAACAAAGTTATATATATTCATGAAAACATAACTTAATACTATTATATTGTACATAAGTTAAACTAAACAACTCTTTATATGCATAACTAATAAATAATTAAAATTTAAGAAAATTTAAAATAATTTTCAATTATTTCAACAATTATTAATATTTCATTCAAGAGTAATTCCTAACATTTCTCATTGAACTTGAATTCTGATTATTTCAGGTTTTTTCTTCAATCATGTGAAGTATTCATATTTCAACAACTTGATAAATATATCAATAATTGATGTTGGGGTTTCTCGGTTTGTACATAATACTTCATAAATTAGATCACAACTAAGCAACAATAAGACCTCATAATGCTTCAATTAATAAAAATCACATGCTATGAATGAAGTCTCTCATAAAGCTTTCACTTTCACACACAAGTGTTTAAGGGTTACTCTCAATCATCATCTCATGCATGTCTCTTATCATAAGCTTACATTTTATCTACTTCTCCATTACTCCCATCTTTGACATATCTATGAATCAAAAAGGTCTTTATTCTTTAGGTTGCAATGGGGCCAAAAGGTAAAGTGGGCTATGAAAGAAAGGATAGGAATTCAAATATTCGACAATTAGTAGAGTAGAAATCGCAATTCTTACAATCATGATGTTTATAAAACTCCACCAACTCAATTGTCACAATTTTCTTCATTCCTTCACCTTGAAATCTAAAGTAAACATGCTTTCCTTATTATTATCACATTTTGCTTTTTTTTTTTTTTTGACAACATGCTTCTTCAATTACCATAAAAACACCCTCATGCTTCTTCCTTTGTATACCTATCAATAAAAATATTAAATGCGCAATCTTCATAGCTCTACTAACCATTGAATAAAGGTGAGCTTGTTTTTCTTAGTTCAAGATTCTTTGGAATAGGTTTACAAACAAAAAGCTCAAATACAATCACTAGGCACAAAGGGTTCACTAGGTGATTGATGTATAGAAAGGGTTAGGTATTTGGCTCAAGCTCAATTCTAGTGCCTTTTATCACTTTCATGAACATACCATAACATGATTATGAAACATCGAAGAGACGCAATGATGGGCACCGATTTTGGAAACCCAACTTCTTGCTCATACCACTCATGTTGGGCCTCGTTTCTGGAACCCAACTTCGGATCATGAATGTGAGCTTAATCGTATGGGATGTTTAGAACGTCATTGATCTATCTTCTTGGCTTTGATACCATATTACAAGGGAAACTATATAATCATCCATCTATAACTGAACTGCAGAATATCATAAAACTCTCCAATCTTTCTTTCATCATACTCTTTAATACATTACTGACAACTCATAGTCATTATTCACATTTCCATACCCTAAAACAAGAGTTTTACAAGGCCATAATGGCCTCTCAAGCCATAATACAACATAATATGAATCTCAAATTACCAAAGTTGCAAGAACTATAAAATAGCAAAAAAACAATTTTCCTTAGGCTCTTGATCACTTGAGCTCCTAGATATAACCTGAGGATGGGACAGAGAGGGGATGAGCTTAAAGCTCGTGGGTAACAAGTATATAAAGAAGAATAAGCAAAACCATTGAAATATTCATTTGTCGTATAAAAATCATAATGAATTCATAAAATGCTTCGTTCTCAAATTTTTAGTCGAATTCAAAATTTTAACTCGAAAATAATAGTTAAAATATCATCACACAACACTCAATTATGCACCACTCATGACTATTCAAAGATGCAATGCACAAATAAATGGCTTGAGAGTTTTGTGAAACAAAACAGATAAACCAAAGTTTATACCGTGAACAAAACGAGTTTGATTTCTAAGGATCTCGTGGCCTCAAGCGGGCAGCCAGAAGAAGGCTAACGTCAACGTGCACGTGACTAATGAAATGTTCCTCTCTTGCCCAATCACAAGCAAATTTATGCTCAAATCATTTCATCATACTTTCATGCTTTTTCCTTCTTTTCCTTATACACAAAATGCCATGAATTTTCCAAGGCATAACATAAAATGTTTCAATGCATTTCCATCTTTATTTTGGAATTCATCAATAAAATTCATGTACCAAAACAAGTAGAAATTTTGCAAATCATTCAAAAGCAACAAAAACAACATTTATGAAGTAATTTAAATCATTCTTGATTTGGAAGAAAACATTAATGACTCATTACTAAATTATAAACATGAAACCCACCTTGATTTCCTTGCTTAAATACTTGACTTGTTCAAAATGCTTCTTCTCTTGTTCCTCTTGTCCCTCTTGATCCCTTTTATACAATAACAAAAATCCCTCTCAATAGGGTTTTCAATTGAAAAACCCTCAAAGCATAAACACTAAAATTGATTCTAAAATACTTAAACCCAAACATTTTCTAAACTCCATAAACTAAAATCCTTCTATAAAAATTCAACAGTTTCAAAATGATCTTACCTTCATTCTACACCAAATGAAAGGATCCTTAGCTCAAAGGAAAGCTCTTCTCTTCCTCTACTTGTTTCCTTTCTTGAACAACTTCAAAATCTCTCTTGAAGGCTAAGGAAACTAAAACCCTAGCTTGTTTTTTCTTCTTTCACTCTTTCATTCGTTTTCATGTCTCTCTCTCTTATCTCGTTTCTCATCCACGCATGTTGCTTCTCTCGAATCTTTTTATTCACGTTTTCTCCTTCATTTATAAGCAAGACAGTACTCCTTCCAGTTATGCCCTTAATAAGTCCAAAAAGTCCATTTTATCCTTCCTTATAGGCTTATGTTCTTTTAACCTTAAGTGTCTTGCCAAAAATACCCTTAAACATTCCGACATAACAACTTCTTCCAGAAAAATATCCCCCACTGTCTTAAGTTTCTAATACCACCGAAATCATTCAATTTGGTTCAATGATTCAAAAGATATACTTCAACCATTTTCGGATTGCTCTTGTCCATAACATTATATTATGCACAACTTCCATATAAAATTCAAACATCTTAGGGCCTGAATTACAACTCACTTCCTTCAAAACCTTTGTAGCTCTATGTCTCTAGTTTATCACAAATCAGAAATCATCTCATTTAGAGCTCTATCGATCCAGAAATCATCAAAACACTGAAGTATGTTCAGTGGAATAACACCAGTTCATAACACTCACTAAACCCGTCCCACATTTTTCACTCAATCTTTCTCAATTCATTTCATATGGATATGATTTTTGGTGGAGATGTAGATAAATGTCTTACAAATCCAATGGTTTAAGAATCAATTCATTTAGATGTCTATAGAAGAAGTTATGGCTAAAAGAATCCAACATGATTAGGTCCTTACTCGTATTGTATATACCTTGGCGCAATTGCCATAACTTTTGCTACAGATGTTGGATTGATTTTGTTTTTAGATGGTTTGAGAGAAGACCTCGATATCTACAACTTTTATGAAGACCTCTAAGTCAAATTTGAGCTTCTAAAGGATTAAAAAGTAGAACAGAAAGTAAAACAGAAAGTAGAAGATGAACTGTAGTCTTCCGTCTAGTGGCTTCCGTCTAGTGGCTCGTTCCTTCCGTATAGTGGCTTGTGGCTTCCGTCTAATGGCTTGTGGCTTCCGTCTAATGGCTTGTGGCTTTCGTCAAGTGCTAACAACAACTAAGACGAAGTAGAAAAAAGGACATAACTTTCTCTACAAATATCGGATTAAGGTCATTCTTGGACCGTTTTAAAGAAGACTTCTAGACCTACAACTTCTATGAAGATATTAATTTTTTTTTTGCCTCCATCAGGGTTAAAATATATAAACAATGTAGTTGTTCTAAAAGTTCACCCTATGCAGCAACACAAACTTCAAATAATCATAACTTTCCACTACGGTATCCGAAACTTACAAACTTTATATCGTTGGAAAGCTGGAAAGATTATCTACAACTGGATAGATAATTTCTAGCAATGCCACATAGATCATCTCAGATTTTTCCCTCGAATGTAGAACAAGAATTTTTAACATCATCTTCCAATTTTGTGTCAAAATCTTTCGTTAACACAACTCATACCAAGATCACCTTTCTCTACTGTATTTACTCTTCATTCTCAACTTCAATTCAAATCAATATCATCCATAAAGAAATTATGATCCATGAATAATCATTAACACGAATAACAAAGCATACATGTATGTACATTTTCTTCATTAACTTACTACACATATTCAACTTCATTATTCTAAATCTCTTATCCACCACCAAAACACCATAGCAAATCATGAATCTACCCACACCTTTCATTCCCTACTTTACTCTTGTCTATAAATTCTTAGTTCAAAAACTTTCATTCATTTGTTCCTAACTCGTGACCAATCACCAAAATTTCTTGTAGCATCCCACTTCCGCAAGACCCGAACTAGACATCGACGGTGATATCCGAGTCCGTGCCCGAGAAGGTAGCACGCTAAACCAGTCAATCATTCACAAATTGTTATAATTTTTTTTTGAAACACTAACATAACCAGAAGTCCATTTTTAATTTGGGCCAAATAAAGTTAGAAGTCGATAGCACATTGTTTTTACAATCCACAGTTTCATGGTTAATTTGGGCCCAATTTCATTCATAACCCTTTAGAAACACAAACCATTCCATTTCAGGGCCGTCTGGGCCCATTTCATAAACAAACGTTTGCAAAAAATTCCAATTGGTAAAAATTGATACAATATAAAAATCCGCATGTCATTAATTCCATTTACAAAGATTTCTATACTGCATTACTCATTACAAACTGAGACATTCAAGTATACACTATATAGAGATCGCGGACTACACTTTATACAAAATCCTAATGCAGATACGAACTGACCCCAACCTCTAACTTCCCTTGTGAGCAGTAAGCCTACTCCCGTTGCATAACGGGGTATTCTTCTGAATCCTGAAAAATAGATGCAAATTTTGGGTGAGTTTTGCGAACTCAGTGAGTGACCATCATTGATGGTTCACCCAGTCACATAACACATAATTCAAACATCTCATTAACAACATATTGCATCACATATATTTGATCAGTCATTTCACATTCACTATCATTTGATCCATGTCATTTGCATCATTGCATGAGCAACCATATTATATCACATACATGTCAATCATTTCACATAATCATATTGTTTCATGCTCCATACACTGTATCATTCATATAATTCTTATGCAATGCACATACGATTCACTTTCAATACAATTTCACATTTCTATTCAATACAATTTCACATTCCCATTCAATATAATTTCACATTTACATTCAATACAATTTCATACTCCCATTTTATACAATTGCATATTCCTATTCAATACAAGGTCACTAGGGGTGAGCATTCGAGAAATTCGGGCCGGATTTTCACTATTCGGGCCCGGCCCGAATTATCTGAAAATTTTTTTCCCTTACCTAACCCGAACTCGAACTTTCAATTACCCGAACTTACCCGACCCGATTTACCAGAATTATCCTGGCCCGATTTACCCGAATTACCCTAATTACCCTATTTCATAATTCTTTAAAACCTAATTCGGGTAATCGGGCCGGCCCGAATAATGCTCACCCCTAAAGGTCACATTCCCATTCAATGCAAAGTCACATTCCCATTCTATACAAGGTCACATTCCCATTCAATGCAATTAGAGCAATCATATCATGCATATGTACATGAGGCCAAATTTTCATTTATTTCTTTGTTGTGATCGAATGCCTAAACTGTCCCGTATCCATTGGATATCAGGCTCATTGATAACTGTCCCACATGGGGCTCATTGATAACTGTCCCACATGGAGCTCATTGATAACTGTCCCATATAGTGCTCATTAATAACTGTCCCATATAGGGCTCATTAAACGTTGAGCCTGAGGCTCTGAATCATTATCTGGGCGCGAAGCTCATTTTCACTCGTTGAGCTTTTAGCTCTGATCGGTGGCTACTCTGGTCACAACTTCCGTTATGTTTCGTGCATTCATTAAATGAAATGCATTGTTCATATTTGTATGCACTTATTCAATCATAATCACTGATTGTCGGACCATAGTCTGGGATTCAACATATAGTTGAGAAATCACATTTTCACTTGCATGCATATGCAGAAGCACTTAATCACTCCAATACACTTAGTTCGTCCGGTTCACATTCAAGTAACACTTCAATATCACAATTTTCAGTATACAATCATCGGACCTCCTTTCCGGAACCCATATTCAATCACATTCAACAAAACCAATCAATACTCATTCAATTTATAACAAAAGCAACATTAAATAAGACCATCTAGGTCTACTCACAGTACGCTCCAGATAGCATTTACTTTCATGATCCGGAAACGTCTAGCTGTGGACATTCTATCCTATATCATCCATATGCAAAACACAATTGGCACACACATTAATAAAAGCACAATTTTATAGCCATCCCATTTTCACATGTGTATATGTGTAATATATATGCATGCTCAATGACAATCCCGGGTATTTACTGTACACTCACACTGTATGCCCATTCTCAAATCATAATTCAATTGTCTAATTTAACTTAGACTTACACTTCATTTTCATTTTCATATGATCATGTTACTTTAAATTCAAATTTGACTCTTTAAGAGTCTAGCATATCCATAAGCTTGCATCTCAAGAACACTTGCTCATTTGTATCA
>JANZLX010018296.1:0-10516 GCA_025531955.1 Erythroxylum orinocense | reverse complement strand
TCTCGGCTTGGAGGCTTGCCATGTAGCTTCCAACATTTATCCCTTGTGTGCCTAGGTTTTTTGCAGAATGTGCACCACAATTCATCAAGTTTCTGCTGTCCAAATCTTCCTCCTTCAATTCTGCCCTATCTGGCAACCACCATTGCGCTACTTTCCAGTGTTTGATTATCTAGCATAACCATCCTCCTACTTTCTTCTCCTCGAATAAGTGCTACCACCTCATTTAAAGATGGAACCTCCTGTCGCCCTAATATTTGGACCCTGACCTGATCATATTCAGGGTTCAATCCCACAAGAAAATCATATACTCTATCTTGTTCCACAAAATTCTTCAGTAGAGCAGCATCGTCGGAACATCTTGTTTGCAGCACCCTATAATGATCCAGTTCCTCCCATAATGTTTTCAACTGGTTGGCATATTCTGTCACTGACTTATTCCCCTGTTTTGTTGCCATTGTTCTCACTTTCACCTCATATATTTGAGCTGCATCTTTGGCCTTTGAATATGTCTGATGAAGTGTGTCCCAAATGTCTTTGGCAGTTGACAAGAACATGCACGTATCACTAATTTCAGGAATCATGGAATTCCACATCCATGCTATGATTAAGGCATCCTCCTCATCCCAAGCTTCAAACCGTGGGTCCCCTTCCTTAGGACCAGTTCCATTCAGATGGCTCAACCTCCTCTTTCCTTTCAAGGTGGTTCGAATAAACTGAGACCATTTCAGATAGTTTTTGCCATTCAGTTTAAAGGCTGGTTGAATGGTAGGCAAATCTCCCAAAGGAGACTGCACTAGGGAGTTTGTCATTCCCTGCTGCACTCCACTTGTTTCCTCAATTTCTAACATCTTCTAGGATTACGGACAATTGATCTGATAATATGGAGAGGAGGAGAATTAATCGTTCCAGCAATGAAGGCTAATACAAAGAGAATACCTAGAATTGTAGCGAGAATTTCTAGCAATCCAGGCTGGATGAAAAATGGCAGTCACTGATCTGACAATGAAGGACAGTAAGAGGATGAAACTTGCAGTCAATTGATCTTCTGGTGCTCTGATACCATGTCAATAAACTACAAAGAATGTTTTGTGGAGAGACTTCTTTCATTAACCCTATACAATAGGGGTTATTCCCCTTTTTAAAAGTACACGGTTCACCAAAGCAGTTACTGCCTCTAATAAAAGCCGAAATAACTGCTTTTGTAATAATTATTTACAGTTACTAAAATAATATCTTTAAGAACTGTACAGTTACTGAAATAAATATCTTTAATAACTGTCTTGATAGGGAGAATATTCTGAAATAATATTTAATTATTTTAACATCAATAATAATATACTAATTTACACGAAAATAAGTGGAAGTAATCACTCTCAAAGCATGAAATTATCACCGATTTTTTGACACCAACTACTTTCCTTAATAAAATATTTCTATAGATCATAATCAATTGTATTTAACAACGGAAACAAAATAAGGCATTCCATGTTTGAAACATGAAAAACCACACACAGAAAGGACAACCTCATTATCATGATGCGCCTGCTCAATATTCCTCTTCTTCAATTGTGGCCCCAATCCTGCAGATAAAGCAAATTGCCGCAGTATTTCTAGCCATGTTAATGGATTCAAGTGCTGCTGCCAATTACGAATATCAAAACCCCATGCATATGCCTGAATGAAAATGAATCAGTAATGAGAGACTATGAAGTTGCCTTAGTGAAAACCAATAATTTGGGAATTACCCCTGCAACAATATGCGGATGTCCGCCTCCAGGATTAACAGCAGTGTTCTGGTTTGTTCCCAATCCAGAGGCAGGTGTTCTCGCTACATCTTCAATATCTTTAATGATGGACCTTAAAAGAGCAATATGAAGTTCACCTAGTAGCCTTGTATCCTGAAAGTAAAGAAGTATTTAGACACCGGTAGGAGTCAACCTAGCTCCTATATAATTTCAGAAGAAAATCAATGAATTTACATAATCATGAAAAGCTTGTACAAACTCATCCAATGTGAATGGCCATATCCCAAGAACATCTGCAAATGTCATCAAGAACCTCCAAACCTGTAGGTTCACAGTTCACATCAAACACATGAAAGAAGATGTCCATTTATCAATTGCAATTCATATGTAAGAGCACATGTGTGTGTGTTAAACAGGTGATAGAACATACTGACCAACAAAAATATTAGTTGGGGTCATCTACATACAACAAAAGTTGAAAGTATAGGCAGGTACCAGGGAATTTGTTATAATGATGTTTGAACGATTTAGACCTCACCCAATGACTTAAGCATTTAAGTTAAATGGTTATTTGATACAACATTGGAGCTTTGTATCATCAGAAGTGTCATGTTCAATTAGCAATTTCCTCATTTATAGTGAATGTGTGATTGTTGTATTTGTCCATTTCATGTTGGGGCATATTAAAATGGTATTTGAATCATTTCCCAAACCTCATGAAACACCTCAAGTTTTTGGGCTCAATAATTGATTAACAGATTTTAACTCTAGATCGGCATAGATTCCAACCCAAGGGCTGTAAATCAAGCTTCGGCAATAGACCATCATATGTTAGCTTACCGTGCGCTAATCAAACTCCTGATAATGGCTTACAAATACTATCACAATATCACATATTAGCTCACAATAATCACATATTAGCTCTAAACTCTTCTTATGTTATAGACAATTATCAATCGAACTCATTTTCATGCAAATTTAAAGAATCAATTACCAGTCTCAACTTAGCTCTAGGATCCCCCATGTTATTGCGAATTACCAATCAACCTCATTAAGATCGATAAGTGTTAGATTTTCAAGATAAATGTTAAATAATTAATTTTTTACTGAATTGAATAAGAATTATCAATCAACCACAACAGGTGACCTTGTAATTGAAACTTGTATATATCCATATGGATAGTATTCTTGACAAAAAGTAGAAGTAAATGGTCATAAGTTATTACAGAAAATATATGAATTATTAGAGGAAGTCAATATAGAAACCAAAACAAAAATACAAGTTTGTTTTCCCATTTTCAGTAAAAAGTTGTTATTAGAGTCCATTTTGATGGTACAAAGAATAGGTAGGATAGAGTAATTAAATCTTTTGTCCAATATAGGAAAGCATATCAAATGAAAATCCTATATAACTCTTTCAACTAACCATTAGAAGATTTGCCACATTTTCCTCTGAGTCACACCAAGGTTGAATTAATAAAGGCCTCCTTAACGGCACAAATTTGGGAGGGAACATACTCAGCTTATCTGTAAAACAAAAAGGCATAAAAATTAGAAGGTTAAATCGCCATTCAAATTTAAGCAAGATCAATAATGTATGGACTAATTCTAAAAATCCACCAAAAATCATAATCATGTACATCAACGTGATGACTGTTAAGATCGATGATTTTTTACTCAAGTTGTGTATCATATATACCATGACAAAATTGGTTCTTATAAGATAACAGGCTTCAAATAGTTTTTCTTTTTCAACATGTATATTTATATTACACCTTCATACAAAAGCAATAAATTCAAGCATTGAAGATCAAGGAGAAAACATATTTCTAAAATATGACACCTAGAAAAAAATTTCTAAAATATAGCTCTCACAAACAAGTCATTTAAAATTAACAAAGTACTTAGAAAACAAAAAATGGGTTAGACATAATTAACCTCGATATAAATCAAGATTTTGTAAAGCTTCAAAGTCAAGAGAAAGAACTGAAGGCAATCCCTTGCTCAAGGTAGCTAATTCCATGAGTTCCAATCGTTCATCCTCAACAAGCTCCGTGGATTCTTTTGCAATTTTCCGTGCAATAGCTCTCTCATTAGCAGCTTTTTGTCTCGCTGCCTCTTTTTCTCTACGTTGTTCTTCTTTTTGTTTCAACTTCTCAGCCTGATTAATTAATAAAATTTTATCACTTACCAAATCAACAAATCATTAAACCAAAACATTTAAACTAATGAATAAGGACCAATAATAGAGCTTGCACAAACTCTAACATCACCCCATATAACCCAGTGGGATTGCAACCAAGTACAGAGCACACATGTACTGTAGACATTACAATTTACAAATATAACTAAATTTTATTTTTTTTAATACAATAAGGAGGCACCCCGATTTGATTCATTAAATATGAAAGTTCAATATGTCAACAAAAAACTATTCAACCAGGCTGAATCGACTGCCTAAGAGCTCACGTGTAAGAATATGACAGTTAAGCATTAGGATTGCCGAACCTACTCTTATAGATTCCTTCTGCAAGAACTTCTCCCTTCGCTCCAATTCACGCCTTTTCTCTCGTTGATATCTTTCCACTTCCCGTTGCTTTTCACGCAAAAATCTTTCTTCTTCCTTCCGCCTCTCACGGTCATGTCTCTCCATTTCTTTTCTTATTTGTTCTTCTCTCTAAAGACACAATACAAAGGGTAAAGCCAGCACCACTATCACTATAAACCTAACAGGATTGCAGAAGCAGTTTGATTGGTAAGACCAAACCTTGCGCCTCAAGGTATCTTGCTTTTCAAGCTCCTTCCGAATCCTTTTCTCATGGGCCTCAACTTCACGTGCTATTCTTGCCTCCTCACCCTGCAGAGAATTGAACAAACATAAAACTGTGTATCAATAAACTTAAAAGGAAGAGATGAACCATAAATACCTTCCGCTTCCTCTCTATGTGCAAAACATCCTCATCATGGGTGACTTTCCTGTCAGTTGGAGTAAAAGGGTTGTCGATAATAGGGTGAGCGCCAAACTTAGCGTCTGCAGCAACATTTGTGAATGGGTTTTTTGGTAGTACATTTTCATAATCACCAACAGTTTTATGCAAGAGATGACCCGGCCTCCCGTCTTGGGCCATAAGATTTAAAGTAGGAACCTGACTTTGTAAACATAATCCAGGTGGCACATGCTCATTTAAACGGACAAATGGACTAGCACTACCTAATGGTACAGTTTTGATGTTTTGAGTCTCAGCGCATGACCCATACTGGTAGGATGGGACAACTCTTTCATAAGCATCCCCTCTAACAGTTGGCTGCTGAGGAAGGAATTGGTACTCATGCAAAGCCCTAGTTGTACCCTAAGAAGTAACACAACAATTTAAATATTTACAAGATGAAAAGATCACATTTTCTTGAGTAAGATAATCCACCTAGCAAAATTGAAATGGAAGTAGTAAGAGATTAAAACACACCAAAACAAATGGATTAAATCATGTCCACACAGTAATTTTAGCATGCATAAATCATCACTTAACAAATATGTTTGCTTTCAATCAAAACATGATTGCAAGGTTCTACAAAGGATATGATGCATAGAAATAAGAACCTTTGCAAGCTGAATGAAAGGATTCCTTTAGCAGTTCTTGTACTTCTTATTTTTGTGATTCACCACAAAGGCATAGCTTACTATGGACACATTTGAAAACCTTAACCTACTTCATGAAGAAATCATTTAAAAAAGAAGCTTGATAAACCAAAAAAGAAGAAAATGGGGTCAGCTGACAATAAATTGCATATATTTACTTCAGGCATTTCTCAAAAGATCACCATATAGCAATTGGAGACAACAATTGCATTAAGTGAAACAATTTGTTAAGCTTGAACTACAAATCAATAGAGAAATCTAGTTTACATCTAGGAAACAATATATTTTGCTGATAATTGTTGGGAGGCAAAAGAAATCAAAGTATATAGAACATGGGATGAACATGTGTTGATAATACTCACTTGTGAGTGTCCCATATTGGAAAAGGAGGGAAAAGAAGACTAACATATAAACCTAGTAGGCTACTCCACCTATTGCCAATTAGTTTTAGGTTGGAATCTCACTTGGGCTTGTGCGTGGTCTAACTTTCCTTCTCGTGTGGACCCGTAGGCCCATTGCAAATTTCACATGGTATCAAAGCAAATTTGGTCCGGATTATTAATTTCCTAGTTGTCCGTCTCGATGCTCAGTCCCAGCGGCCCGATCCGGTTACCACTATGTTTATTTCAAATGACAATTGGATATCCAGTCCTAGTTGCACTTAAGGGGGAGTGTTGATAATATTCACATGTGAGTGTCCCATATTAAAAAAGGAGGAAAAAGAAGACTAACATATAAGCCCAATGGGCTACTCCACTTATTGCCAAATGGTTTTAGGTTGGAATCTAACTTAAGCTTATGTGGGTCTAACTTTCCTTCTCGTGTGGGCTCGTAGGCCCATTGCAAATTTCGCATGTTAAATAACCGTTTTACCACAATAACTTAAGCTGTTGTGTGAGGCCAACTTAATTAGTTTTATATATTCACTAACACACACCCTCAAATGAAAGCCCTTTGGGCATGAAACTTGCACAGGCTTACTCTACCTTGTGTTAAATAATAGGTGGATGGTAGGATTTGAACTCACGACAACTTGATCACAAAGGCTCTAATACCATGTTAAATGACCGTTTCACCACAATAGCTTAAGTTGTTGTGTAAGGCCAACTTAATTGGTTTTATATATTCACTAACAACATGTAATATCATTTTAAGGCGTAAAGGATATTTTGATATCAAAAACCTATGCGCCAAAATACTATAATCCAAAATATTAAAAGTAAATAAGTTTAATACTTTAACAGTGACATCCATATGGAACATGACATAGCACCAAGAGGATTAAACATTGTCCACAATGTAATGATAGAAACTTGCTATGGGTTCCACAACATCCAGAAAGAAGACTGTCAATCATTAACTAAATGAATAACATCAATATGTACAATTCTCCATTCCTTATGCATGATAAAGAAAATTTAGATGGAGGGTGAACTTGAGAGGTAGATTAAAGCATTGAAGCATTTGTATGTATCCACAAAATATGTCGCATGCGTATCTAGGCTACTCAGCCTAAAGCATGAATAGACTCCATTATGAATACAAACACAACAATTCCAATGATATGAATATCATTCATGTAAGTACCCTAACCTTGACAACTGGCACATCACATCGCTCATATAGTTTAGCTTCAAAAGGCCATCCAGGTTGCTTCCCTGGCCCTGGTTGCGCTGAAAATTGCAATAGAAGTAATGAGAAAGCTCAACTATTATAGCAAGCATCAGTTTGATGGAATACAGAACCAAAAATTGAAGGCAAGTTAAAACACATCAATGCATCTGTAGTTTCTAGGGTGAAAAAAGAACGTATGACTTTAAATAAATAAAGGAAAGGGATACATATAATATGCATGGCAATAAAATATAGAGTAAAAAACAAGGTACTCCTTTGTGGTTTAAATAATTTTTAAAATTTTCTTATTTTTAAAATTCTCAAAAAAATCCTTGTAAATTTCAACTTTTCAGAAAACTCTCTCTTAAACTTTCGTTAAAAATAACGGCAAAAAACACATGGCATGAATAACGCACATCGCCCAATCAAATGTTACTGATATGAAGACCCAACTCAGCTCTTAACTTGAACTAATTAAATCCAACTCAAATCAATAATTTAAGCTAATTATAATAAATGGCTGATTTGGATTGTGTTTAATTAGTCGGATTAGGTTTAAAAGCTAAGTTGAGTCGTCATGTTAGCAATATTGGATTGGTCCACATGTAACGTTCATGTCACATGCATTTTGTCGTTACTTTTAATGAAAATTTAAAAGAAAAGAATTTTATGAAAAATTAAATATTGCAAAAAGTTGTTAAATAACTTTAACTATTAAGGAGCTTTACTTTTATCCAAGGCCCCTCACCACAACTTTTGTAGAGGAGGACAATTGCTTTGTGCATAGGCATAATTTGAACAAACCCATTAACCTAATGAGATTCAAGAAATAATCTTCCACATTGAAAGATACCAATACAACAAGGTGAAATGTACCTAACCAACATTATTAGTTCAGTAACTATGCATTTCTAATGTAATTCTACTATGAAAGGTTGAAGCTTCAAATAAAACTTCCTTACTCAATCTAACTAAAATTTGCATTGTCCCAACTAACTGAAACTTTGGGAACAAGCTGGTAGTTCAACTGCATTCAAGTAAAAGAATTTTTTTTGCTATGTCATTTCATACTATGCCAACAGATTTTCAGATAAGAAATGCAACAGTACTAGTTGCATCACGAAAAACATTTAGATGTATGATTCGTCTAGCATAAAAATTGAAAATAAGGAGTCCAAAGAATCAACTTTACCTATTGGTGCACCAAAGGCATCCGGAGGTAAGGGGTCAAACTCCATCCCAAGGATTGGACCATCCTCTCTCAATGGCTCCCCCAACTGTGCCTGAACAAATGCTATTGCTCTAAGCTCAGCTATTGACTGCTGTGGATCATAATACCTCATTGTTGCCGGAACATCATCAGCAATGCAAATTCTTGGAACAGCCACCCCAGAGGGTCTAGCAACTCGCAATGGATCTGTGTTATTGCCAAATGAACTTGACTCAGGAACAGGCCCCAATGCAGGGTCATTTTGCATCTCACTAGTGGTCACAAGTTCCTCGCCAGTGGATGGTTTAAAAGAAAGGGACGGTGAACTTTTATGTTGGCGCTTAACTGGTGGGGGTTTCCTGTCCTTCAGACGCCGATGGCAAAACCACATTTGCAGCTGCCGATCAGACAGACCCAATTGCACAGAAAGCTCAGCCCGTAGTGCCTCTGGGGGGTACATATTCGCTGAAGAAACCATAAGTTCACAACAACACATCATTAAGAAAAGAAGAAGGAATTGCACAAGCAAAGCATTAAGATCAAGTATAATGCATACGAAAAGAAGTAACAGTTAAGTTGAAACAGCTTGGTATCTCAAAATCCACCCAACATACTTGCAATCCATCAAATGCAAAAATTAAAACTAAACCAATAAAATAAATTTTCAACTAAAAAAGAACTTTAAAGAAAAATAAAACATATATATAATATTTTTAAAAAAATGAGAGAGAGAGAGAGAGAGAAAAAAAAAAACAAACCAGCATAAGTCTTCTCAAGTATCTCAAGCTGAGACGCAGTCTTCATTTTGCGTTTAGTCTTAAACTCTGCTACAGATGGAGCCTTCCTCTTCTCTACCTCCTCCCCATCGCCGGCATCACCAGCAGCCTCCATTCGCAGCAAGAATAAAAATGAGTAGAGCTATGGAGGATGAAATGGGTGTAGCCTAGCCAAGCCAACCCATTAGGGTGTGGTATCGATCAAAAGGAAAAGAAGAGGATTAGATTGGAACTTTCTCTTTTATGTCAAGGGCTGTAGAAAGAATCGATGATAGGGTTGGTGTTAGTGATTTAGGTGCGTGTGATTGAGATGTGGAGCGTTGGGATTTGGGGAATATAAACAACACATCTACTACTTGTTGTAGTAATAATACTAATAATAATAATACGCATTCACTTTTCTTCTCGTCGTAATAAAGAAAATCAAAGTCCTTATTCCTCTTGTTCTTATTATGACTCATCGTTGAATTTCGATTTTTGATTTCCCCCACCAACACCACTCGAAGTTGCCGTCTCTTTTTCTTCCAAACAATAAATCCTTTTATTAACCGGAGAGAGAGAGAGAAGTAGAACTGGGAGCTTTGCGCATGTTATAGTCTCTCCAAATCCAATCCATCTCTCTCTTTTCTTTTCTTTTGCTTTTTCAATATTTATTTCCTTTTCGTTTTGTGGCGTTGAATTGACGACAGATTGTTTTTACTTTTCAGGTGTAGTTCCCTTGTTTCTTGTTCATCTTGCACGACCAGAGTTCACAATACCACTCTCGGTCAAAACGCGTGACTCCCGTCCACTTTTGTTTGTTTCCCTACAACTGCATTATTATTTATAAATGTTAACAGAAATAAATCTTTTTTACAAGGAAGAAAAGTCTGAATATTCAAAATTAATAAATCAAAATTTGGTATTTTATCATGATTCATATTTTTAAAATATTAATATTAGAAGTGCATCAATTTATTATTATTAATTTTACTGTGCTTGTATTTTTTTTCGTTGATGCAATTATATATGTTAAAAATAAGGATCAAATTTTCTATTTTGGTTATAGTGTTTTTATTATGTTCCATTAAATCCTCTTTTCTAGTTACTTTGTTCTAATCCTATTTTATTAAATCTCATCTATATATTTAACAATTATATATGTTAAAAATAAGGATCAAATTTTCTATTTTGGTTATAGTGTTTTTATTATATTCCATTAAATCCTCTTTTCTAGTTACTTTGTTCTAATCCTATTTTATTAAATCTCATCTATATATTTATGTAGAAGATCTCTTCGATTATAGTGTTCCTATTATATTCTATTAAATTCTTTATTCCAGTTACTCTATTCCAATCTTGTTCCATTAAATCTCATCCATATATTTATCTGGATCAAATCCTCTGTTTCAGTTATTCTATTCTATTAAATCTCATCTATATATTTATCTGAAAACAGAGGATTTGATATGTTAAAACAGTCACCTCCCACTCTCATATGAAATTATTAGTTAAATTGCATTTCAAATTACTAATTTTACGCATATTTAATTTT
>JANZLX010018278.1:0-10518 GCA_025531955.1 Erythroxylum orinocense | reverse complement strand
ATTGGAGCGTCGACCTACCGACGTAGCAGAGACTTCCCGGCATTAGCTCGGAAGTAATAGGTGAGTGACCTAGATGGTTCATTCAATTATTATATGTCTAATGTGAGGATAACGGTGGGATCAGGATTACGTTTGTTTACTGCCTATGGATTCTGGGCGGAGGGCCCGATGTATTGGGTATTATGACAGAGAAGTGTCTTGATGTGTTAATTGTGACTTGTTTGCTAATACTGTGATTGATTTTGATTCACTGACTATTAAATTGAATATTAAATTGAGCATATGCATTTCATACACAGATGCATAAACTTGTAAACGGATAAGAATAGTTGTGACCAGAGTCGCCACAGATACTGAAAACGAGCCTCGAGCTCGAAGGGAGATAATCTTACTCCCTAGACGCGTCCACTGCTTACTGTTTACTGTATAAACACTCGATCACAACATTGAATTAAAAATGGAAAAGTGTCACATGTGCATTGCATACATACTGGACTGAATAACTAAATACCTTAAATGTCTTTTTGTTATATATGACTGTGTTATTATTACTATGACTATATTATTACTATAAATTGTTTATGTGATGCATGAATTGGGCAAACCATCGATGATGGTTCCTCATTGAGTTCGCAAACGCATCCCAAATTGCAATCTATTTTTAAGGATTGAGATTAGACCGATAGCTCCTAAGAGACTGTAGAGTCGCGTTCATTGAATTGGAGTGAGAGGCTATGGCTCAAAGGTCGGTCAGCTGGGATTTCCTTTGGGGACTTCTAGTTAGAACTGTTACTTTTGTCTTATTGTATAGTACTTTTTGTAAAGTGTTTGGAAAATTGTACAGACAAATGAAATTAATAGTTTGGAAATGACTGAGTGTGATGAAATGCAATGGAAATAGTTTGGTTTTAAAAAGTTGCCAATTTCTTATTAATGTCTTATTATTGTGATTCCATGTGGAGTATAGTTGTGTTTGTCTATAGTGTTCTCTTATCGTATGATATGTACCGGAATGACCTATGGGCGTTCTGGTGGGTACTCTACGGTAAAGGGCGCTACAAGTGGGCACTTGCTACGACCATGTGCGGTCATACTCTCTGGTAGGAAAATAGTGGAAACAAGTCGCAGTCGGTCATGAATCGCCAGTTTCCCATTAAAAACTCGTGTATCTTGCACCCTTGATCGCCGCTATCTGTCGACAAGGTTGGGGCCATAGGCACTTGCTACGGCCATGTGCAGTCATATTTTGTGGTAGAGAAATAGTGGAAAAAAGCCGCAGTTGGTTACGAATCACTAGTTGCCCATCAAAAACTCGTGTATTATAGCCTTGCTCCCATGATCGACACCATTGGTCGACCAGGTTGGGGCTATGGGCACTTGCTACGGCCATGTGCGGTCATATTCTGTGGTAGGAAAATAGCGGAAACATACCGCAGTCGGTCACAAATCGCCAGTTTCCTATCAAAAACTCGAGTATTATAGCTTGGCTCCTATGATCGGCACCGTCGGTCCAGGAGGTTGGGGCTGTAGGCACTTTCTACGACCATGTTCGGTCATACTATGTGGTAGGAAAATAGCGGAAACAAGCCCCAATCGGTCTCGAATCGCCAGTTTCTCATCAAAAATTCATGTATTATAGCCTAGCTTCCATGATCGGCACCGTCGGTCGATCAGGTTGGGACCGTGGGTACTTGCTATGGCCATGTAAGACCATACTCTTTGGTAGGAAAATAGCAGAAAAAGCCGCAGTCGATCACGAATCGCTAGTTTCCCCTTATCAGCATTATCTGTCGGCTAGGTTGGGGCTGTGGGCATTTGCTACGCCCATGTGCGGTCATACTTTGTGGTCGCGAATCACCATTTTCCCATCAAAAACTCATGTTTTATATCCTAGATCCCATGATCGGCACTGTCGGTTGACTATGTTGGGGCCGTAGGCACTTGCTACGGCCATGTGCGATCAAACATTGTGGTAGGAAAATAGCGGAAAAAAGCCGCAGTCAGACACGAATCGCCAGTTGCCCATCAAAAACTCGTGTATTATAGCCTTGCTTCCATGATCGGCATCGTCGGTCGACCAGGTTGGGGCCGTGGGCACTTGCTATGGCCATGTGCGATCATACTCTCTAGTAGGAAAATAGCGGAAATAAGCCGCGAATTGCAAGTTTCCCATCAAAAACTCGTGTATTATAGCCTTGCTCCTATGATCGACACTATCTGTCCACCAAGTTGGGTCCGTGGGCACTTGCTATGACCAAATGCGGTCATACTCTGTGGCAGGAAAATAGCGGAAACAAGCCCCAGTCGTTCACGAATTGCCAGTTTCCCATCAAAAACTCCTGTATTATAGCCTTGCTCCCATGATCGGCACTATCGTTCGAGCAAGTTAGGGCTGTAGGGACTTTTTATAGCCATATATGGTCATACTATGTGGTAGGAAAATAGCGAAAACAAGCCCCAATCGGTCACGAACTGCCTGTTTCTCATTAAAAACTCGTTTATTATAGCCCAGCTCCCATGATCTGCACCGTCGATCGATCAGGTTGGGGCCGTGGGCACTTGCTACGGCCATACGATCAAACTCTCTGGTAGGAAAATAGCGGAAACAAGCCGCAGTCGGTCACGAATCGCCAGTTTCTCATCAAAAACTCGTGTGTTATAGCCTTGTTCACATGATCGGCACTATCAGTCGACCAGGTTGGGGCCGTACGCATTTGCTATGGCCATGTGGGGTCATATTTTGTGGTAGGAAAATAGCGAAAATAAGCCCCAGTCGGTCACTAATCGCCAGTTTCCCATCAAAAACTCGTGTATTATAGCCTTGCTCCCATGATCGGCACTGTCGGTCGGCCAGGTTGGGGCTGTGGGCATTTGCTACACCCATTTGCGGTCATACTTTGTGATAGGAAAATAGTTGAAACAAGCGGCAATCATCATAAATTGCCAATTTTTCATCTAAAACTCATGTATTATAGCCTAGTTCCTATGATCGGCACCGTCAATCAACCAGGTTTGGGCCGTGGGCACTTTCTACGACCATGTGTGGACAAACTCTGTGGCAGGAAAATAGTGGAAACAAGCCCCAGTCCGTCACAAATCGGCATTTACCCATGAAAAACTCGTGTGTTATTGCCTAGTTCCCATGATCGGCAATGTCGGTCGACCAGGTTAGGGCTGTAGACACTTACTACAGCCATGTGCGGAAATACTTTGTGGTAGGAAAATAGCGGAAAGAAGCCCCAGTCGGTCACGAATTGCCAATTTCCCATCAAAGACTCGTGTATTATAGCCTTGCTCCCATGATCGACACTATCAGTCGACTAAGTTGGGGCCATAGGCACCTGCTATGGCCATGTGTGGTCATACTCTGTGGTAGGAAAATAGCGGAAACAAGCCCCAGTCTGTCACGAATTGCTAGTTTCCCATTAAAGACTTGTGTATTATAGCCTTGCTCTGATGATTGGCACTGTCGGTAGGCTAGGTTGGGGCTGTTGGCATTTGTTACGCCCATGTGTGGTCATACTCTGTGGTCGAAAAATAGTAGAAACAAGACACAATCATCACAAGTCACCAATTTCCCATCCAAAACTTGTGTATTATTGCCTTGCTTCCATGATCGACACCGTCGGTCGACCAGGTTGGGGCCGTGGGCACTTGCAACGGCCATGTGCGGTCATACTCTCTGGTAGGAAAATAACAGAAATAAGCCGCAGTCGGCCACGAATCGCCAGTTTCCCATCAAAAACTCGTGTATTATAGACTTGCTCCCGTGATCGGCACTATCTGTCGACCAGGTTGGGGGCGTGGCCACTTGCTAGGACCATGTGCAGTCATACTCAGTGGTAGGAAAATAGCAAAAACAAACCCCAGTCGGTCATGAATCGCAAGTTTCCCATCAAAAATTCCTGTATTATAGCCTTGCTCCCATGATTGGCACCGTCGGTCGAGTAGGTTAGGGCTGTAGGCACTTTTTACAGCCATTTACGGTCATACTATGTGGTAGGGAAAACTCATGTATTATAGCCTAGCTCCAATGATTGCCAGTTTCTCACCAAAAACTCGAGTATTATAGCCTAACTCCCACGATCGGCACCGAAGGTCCACATGTTTGGGGCTTTGGGCACTTGCTACAGCCATTTGCGGTCATACTCTGTGGTAAAAAAAATAGCAGAAACAAGTCGCAGTCATCACAAATTGACAATTTCTCATAAAAAAACCCGTGTATTATAGCCTTGCTCCCAAGATCGCCACCAGCGGACGATCAGGTTGGGGCCGTGGGCACTTGCTACGGCCATGTGCGATCATACTCTCTAGTAGGAAAATAGCGGAAACAAGCCGCGGTCGGTCACGAATCGCCAGTTTCCCATCAAAAACTCGTGTATTATAGCCTTGCTCCCATGATCGGAACTATCAGTCGACTAGGTTGGGGACGTAGGCACTTGCTATGGCCATGTGTGGTTAGACTCTGTGGTAGGAAAATAGCGGAAACAAGCCACAGTCGGTCACGAATAGGCAGTTTCCCATCAAAAACTCTTGTATTATAGCCTTGCTCCCATGATCGGCACTATCGGTCAGCCAGGTTGGGGCTGTGGGCATAGGCTACGCCCACGTTCGGTCATACTCTGTGGTAGGAAAATAGTGGAAACAAGACGCAATCATCTCATGTCCCCAATTTCCCGTCTAAAACTCGTGTATTATAGCCTAGTTCCCATGATCGAAAACGTCAGTAAACCAGGTTTGGGCCTTGTGCACTTGCTACGACCATGTGTGGTCATACTCTGTGGTAGGAAGATAGCGGAAACAAGCCCCAGTCGGTCACGAATCGCCATTTGCCCAACAAAAACTCGTGTATTATTGCCTAGTTCCTATGATCGGCATTGTCGGTCGACCAGGTTGGGGCCGTGGGCACTTGCTATGACTTTGTGCGGTCATACTTTGTGGTAGGAAAATAGAGGAAAGAAGCCACAGTCGGTCACGAATTGCCACCAGCCCATCAAAAACTCGTGTATTATATAGCCTTGCTCCCATGATCGGCACCGTCGGTCAACCAAGTTGAGGCCGGGGGCACTGACTACGCCAATCTGCGGTCATACTCTCTGGTAGGAAAATAGCGGAAACAAGCCACAGTCGGTCATGAATCTCTAGTTTGCCATCAAAAACTCGTGTTTTATAGCTTGCTCCCATGATCGGCACTATCCGTCGATCTGGTTGGGGCTGTAGCCACTTGCTACGGCCATGTGTGGTCATATTTTTTGCTAGCTGCCTATCAAAAACTAGTGTATTATAGCCTTGTTCCCATGATCGGCACAGTCGGTCGACCAAGTTGTGGTCTTGGGCACTTGCAACGGCCATATGCGGTCGTACTCTGTGGTAGGAAAATAGCAGAAACATGCCGCAGTCTGTCCCGAATCGCCAGTTTCCCATCAAAAACTCGTGTATTATAGCCTAGCTCCTATGATTGGCAACGTCGGTCAACCAAGTCGGGTCCGTGGGCACTTGCTACGATCATGTGCAATCATACTCTATGGTAGGAAAATAGCATAAACAAGCCTCAGTCGGTCACAAATCGCCAGTTTCCCATCAAAAACTCCTATATTATAGCCTTGCTCCCATGATCGGCACCGTTGATCGAGCAGGTTGGGGCTGTAGGCACTTTTTACGACCATATGCGGTCATACTATGTGGTAGGAAAATAGTGGAAACAAGCCTCAGTCGGTCACGAATCGCCAGTTTCTCATCCAAAACTCCTGTATTATAGCCTAGTTCCCATGATCGGCACCGTCGGTTGACCTGGTTGGGGCCGTGGGCACTTGCTAACGCCATATGCGGTCATACTCTGTGGTAGGAAAATAGCATAAACAAGACCTAGTCAGTCACGAATCGCCAGTTTCCCATCAAAAACTCGTGTATTATATAGCCTTGCTCCTATGATCGGCACTATCAGTCGACCAGGTTGTGGCCATAGGCACTTGCTACGACCATGTGCGGTCATACTCTATGGTAGGAAAATAAGGGAAACAAGCCCCAGTCGGTCTCAAATCACCAGTTTCCCATCAAAAACTCATGTATTATATCCTAGCTCCCATGATCGGCATCGTCGATCGACCAGGTTGGGGCCATGGGCACTTGATACAACCATGTGCGGTCATACTCTGTGGTAGGAAAATAGCGGAAACAAGCCCCAGTCAATCACGAATCGCCAGTTTCCCATCAAAAACTCTTTTGTTATAGCCTTGCTCCTATGATCGGCATCGTCGGTCGACAAGGTTGGGGCTGTAGGCATTTTCTACGGTCATGTGCGGTCATACTCTGTGGCAAAAAAATAGCGGAAACAAGACGTAATCTATCACGAACCGCCATTTGACCATCAAAAACTCGTGTATTATAGCCTAGTTCCCATGATCGGCACCATCGGTCAACCAAGTTGTGGCCGTAGGCAATTGCTATGGCCATATGCGGTCATACTTTGTGGTAGGAAAATAGCGGAAAAAAGCAGCAGTCGGTCACGAATCGTCAGTTTCCCATCAGAAACTAGTATATTATAGCCTCGCTCCAATGGTCAGCACCATCGGTCAACCAGGTTGGGGCCGTGGGCACTTGCTACGGCCATGTCCGGTGATACTCTATGGTAGGAAAATAGCGCAAACATGCCGCAGTCGATCATGAATCGCAGTCGATCACTTGCTACGGCCATGTGCGGTCATACTCTGTGGTAGGAAAATAGCGGAAACCAGCCGCAGTCGGTCACTAATCGCCAGTTTCCCACCAAAAACCCGTGTATTATATAGCCTTGTTCCCATGATCGACACCGTTGGTCGACCAGGTTGGGGCTGTGGGCACCTGCTACACCCCCAATCGGTCATGAATAGCTAGTTTCCAATCAAAAACTCGTGAATTAGAGCCTAGCTCCCATGATTGGCACCGTCGGATGACCAGGTTGGGGCGGTGGGCATCTGCTACACCCATGATCGGTCATACTCTCTGGTAGGAAAATAGCGGAAATTAGCCGTAGTCGGTGACGAATCGCCAGTTTCCCATCAAAAACTTGTATATTATAACGTTGCTGCCATGATTGGCACTATCTGTCGACCAGGTTGGGGCCGTGGGCACTTGCAACGACCATGTGCGGTCATACTCTGTGGTAGGAAAATAACGGAAACAAGCTCCAGTCGGTCAAAAATCGCCAGTTTCCCATCAAAAACTCCTGTATTATAGCCTTGCTCCCATGATCTGCACCGTCGGTCGAGCAGGTTGGGGCTGTAGGCACTTTTTACTGCCATGTGTGGTCATACAATGTGGTAGGAAAATTTTGGAAACAAGCCTCGGTCACGAATCACCAGTTTCTCATCAAAAACTCGTGTATTATAGCCTATCTCCTATGATCGGCATTGTCGGTCTACCTGGTTGGGGCCATGGGCACTTGCTACGGCCATGTGCGGTCATACTCTGTGGTAGAAAAATAGCGGAAACAAGCTGTAGTCATCTCAAATCGCCAGTTTCCCGTCAAAAACTCATGTATTATAGCCTAGCTCCCATGATCGGCACCGTCGGACGACCAGTTTGGGGCCGTGGGCACTTCTACGGCCATGTGTGGCCATACTTTGTGGTAGGAAAATAGCGAAAACTAGCCGCAGTCGGTCACGAATCGCCAGTTGCCCATCAAAAACTCGTATATTATAGCCTAGCTCTCATGATCAGCACCGTCGGTCGACCAGGTTGGGGTCATGGCCACATGTTATGGCCATGTGCGTTCATACTCTATGGTAGGAAAAAAGCAAAAACAAGCCGCAGTTCGTCACGAATTGCCAATTTCCCATCAAAAACTCGTGTATTATAGCCTTGCTCCCATGATCGGCACCGTTAGTCGACCAGGTTGGGGCCGTAGGCATTTGCTACATCCATGTGCGGTCATACTCTGTGGTAGGAAAATAGAGGAAACAAGCCCCAGTCGGTGACAAATCGCCAATTTCCCATAAAAAACTCGTGTATTATATCCTAGCCCATATGATCGGCATTGTCGGTCGACCAGGTTCGACCGTGGGCACTTGCTACGACCATGTGCGGTCATACTCTGTGGCAAGGAAAATAGTGGAAACAAGCCCCAATCGTTCAAGGGTCGCCAGTTTACCATCAGAAACTACTTTATTATAGCTTTGCTTCCATGATCGGCACCTTCAGTCGACATGGTTGCGGCTGTAGGCACTTTTTACGTCCATGTGCGGCCATACTCTATGGTAGAAAAATTGCGGAAACAAGCCACAGTCGGTCACGAAATGCCATTTGACCCTCACAAACTCGTGTATTATAGCCTAGTTCGCAAGATCGGCACTATCGGTCGACCAAGTTGGGGCTGTAGGCACTTGCTATGGCCATGTGCGGTCATACATTGTGGTAGGAAAACAACAAAAAAGAGTCGCAGTCGGCCGCGAATCACTAGTTGCCCATCAAAAACTAGTGTATTATAGCCTTGCTCCTATGGTTAGCACCGTCGGTCGACCAGCTTTCGGCCGTGAGCACTTGCTACGGTCATGTGCGGTCATACTCTGTGGTAGGAAAATAGCAAAAACGAGCCCCAATCGATCACGAATCCCCAGTTTCTCATCAAAAACTTGTGTATTATAGCCTATCTCCTATGATCGGCATTGTCGGTCTACCTGGTTAGGGCCATGGGCACTTGCTACGGCCATGTGCGGTCATACTCTGTGGTAGAAAAATAGCATAAACAAGCTGTAGTCATCTTAAATCGCCAGTTTCCTGTCAAAATCTCATGTATTATAGCCTAGCTCCCATGATCGGCACCGTCGGACGACAAGTTTGGGGCCGTGGGCACTTGCTACGGCCATGTGCGGCCATACTATGTGGTAGGAAAATAACGGAAACTAGCCGCAGTCGGTCACGAATCGCCAGTTGCCCATCAAAAACTCGTATATTATAGCCTAGCTCTCATGATCAGCACCGTCGGTCGACCAGGTTGGGGTCATGGCCACATGTTATGGCCATGTGTGGTCATACTCTACGGTAGGAAAAAAGCAGAAACAAGCCGCAGTTTGTCACGAATTGCCAGTTTCCCATCAAAAACTCGTGTATTATAGCCTTGCTCCCATGATCGGCACCGTCAGTCGACCAGGTTGGGGCCGTAGGCATTTGCTACAGCCATGTGCGGTCATACTCTTTGGTAGGAAAATAGAGGAAACAAGCCCCAGTCGGTGACGAATCGCCAATTTCCCATCAAAAACTCGTGTATTATATCCTAGCCCCTATGATCGGCATTGTCGGTCGACCAAGTTCGGCCGTGGGCACTTGCTACGACCATATGCGGTCATACTCTGTGGCAAGGAAAATAGTGGAAACAAACCCCAATCGTTCAAAAATCGCCAGTTTACCATCAGAAACTACTGTATTATAGCTTTGCTTCCATGATCGGCACCGTCAGTCGACATGGTTGGGGCTGTAGGCACTTTTTACGTCCATGTGCGGCCATACTCTGTGGTAGAAAAATTGCGGAAACAAGCCACAGTTGGTCACGAAATGCCATTTGACCATCACAAACTCGTGTATTATAGCCTAGTTCGCAAGATCGGCACCGTCGGTCGACCAAGTTGGGGCTGTAGGCACTTGCTATGGCCATGTGCGGTCATACATTTTGGTAGGAAAACAACAAAAAAAAGCCACAGTCGGCAGCGAATCACTAGTTGCTCATCAAAAACTAGTGTATTATAGCCTTGCTCCTATGGTCAGCACCGTCGGTCGACCAGCTTTTGGCCGTGAGCACTTGCTACGATCATGTGCGGTCATACTTTGTGGTAGGAAAATAGCATAAACGAGCCCCAATTGATCACGAATCGTCAATTTCCCATCAAACATTCCTGTATTATAGCCTTTCTCCCATGATCGGCTCCGTCGGTTGACCAGGTTGGGGCTATAGGCACTTTCTACGGTCATTTGCGGTCATACTATTTGGTAGGAAAATAGCAAAAACAATCCCTAATCGGTCACGAAATGCCTGTTTCTCGTGAAAAACTCGTATATTATAGCCTAGCTCCCATGACCGGCACCGTCGGTCGACCTGATTGGGGCCGTGGGAACTTGCTACGGTCATGTACGGTCATGTGTGGTCATACTCTCTGGTAGGAAAATAGCGGAAACAAGCCACAGTCGGTCACGAACCGCCATTTGGCCATCAAAAACTTGTGTATTATAGCCTAGTTCCCATGATCAGCACCGTCGGTCGACCAAGTTGGGGAAGTGGCCACCTGCTACGGCCATGTGCGGTCATATTCTGTGGTAGGAAAATAGCAGAAACAAGCCCCAGTCGGTCACGAATCGCCAGTTTCCCACGAAAAATTTCTGTATTATAGCCTAGCTCCTATAATTGGCACCATCGGACGACCAGGTTGGGGCCATGGGAACTTGCTACCACTACAAGAAAAATTAGTTTCAACAACTATTATTAATGGTTGCTAAAAGTAAGAAAATGGTCGTTAAAAGTTATAGCGACCAAAATCGGGTTGGTCACAG
>JANZLX010018231.1:0-10521 GCA_025531955.1 Erythroxylum orinocense | reverse complement strand
TCAAGAATTCTCCTTTTTCTTTACTCATAACTAATCACTAACAATTTATCATTTAATAGTTCTAACTTCCAAGAAAATTTCGGGGTTCAACATCTCTGTAAACATGTGAAGAATGAAGAATTTTGATTCTCATCATGAGGAGTTATACACCAGTGTATCTTGAGATACATGCCTATATAAGTCTCTATGCCATGTTTTTTATTATACAAGGTCTTTTACACGCTCGTATAAGTGGCCATGTATATCCTAAAGATTATAATTTTTACTAATAGGATGTGAGTGGAGGCAAAACAAAAGGGAGCCAAATTTTTAAGAATTTTTAGGTCGTAAGCAACATTCAAAGGTGATGATTTTGATCAAGGGACAAGAAAAAAATGAAGTTAACATCAAGAGATTTAATAGAAAGCTACATCCAATCTAAACTTGTAAGAAGATTTGTTTTAAAAAAATGGGAGATTTAAAGTTATGATATCTTTGCTTTCTAGTTTCTTTTCTGCATGCTTGTTATTGATTTCATTTTCTATGAGCAACTAAACGTGTTTAGTACCTAGGTGTAATGAACCCTAGTTTATGATAACAATATGTTTTAATCTTTTATTCAATGAAATTATGTTGATTGATTTACTGTGATTCAATTAAGCATTTTATTCTTGTTCTAATATATCTGGAGTATTAGTACATGATTTGATTTCATATGATTGAGATTAAGAAATCCTCCTGTATGAATAGATATACCATAATTGGAAGGAGTTGTATATAAACCTAGAGATAGGTCGACATAAATCTTCTAGATTAGGGTCAAACCTAATAGTAGAATTCACGAATCGATAATGCAATCTTAGGGGTTTTAAAAAGAAAGAATTTTGTTAATCAACTGATGGATTAGTTGCTAGAGTCTTAAGAAAGATATTAACATAAGAAAAGAATTTCCATAGTCCAATAATCAATAATATAATTACATGATAAATGGTTAATAATTAAAGGATTCTTAGGGGATTCATCACCTAGACACTGCTACTTGATCTTGATTTTTCTTCGTATTCTACTTGTTCTATGTTTGGTATTGTTTAATCTTAATCTTATTTTATTTGTTAGTTTACTTTTTAATTAAAAACGAAAATCAAATTCATAAGTTAGATGATAGCAAAAGGGTAATTACTAGTACTTCTAGTCTTCGTAAGATCAACTTGTAATTACCTATGCCTACAGTTATGCTGTATACTTATCGTTAATTTAAATATTAACCTTAACCATAGTTAATCATGTTTTTGACGCCGTTGTCGGGGACTATAACATTAGGAAATCCTAGATTTTATTACTCTAACTATTATTTTTTGTATTTATATAGGTATTAAGGCTCATCGTGATAGCCACAACTCAGAATGGAAGGATGGAGTTGATAGTATTCTTATGAGAGTTATGATATGTAATTACAACATGTAACATCGTCGTATTAGAAAGAGAGGTTTCCTAACATGTATTAGGAAGCTCAAACAATATTCATGTCTTGTTACGACATTTGTAGGAGAAGCATTACAATTATGAATGTCGAGCATCAAACTATATGTAGGAGAAACCAAGCATGCTAACTTGGCCTCCAAATGGGCCCTATAAAAATACTTAAAGTGGAGCAACCCTTGCGCTTATGGATGGAATGACTATGCTCCAACTAAATATTCACAACAACAGTAATAAGAAGAAAGTGTTATAGATAAAACAATGGAATACCTTGCCAAGAATGAAGCTAGCCAATGTGAATTCAAGGAGAGATTTTCTTCACTTAAATATATTGACCATAATACTGCATACTATCTAAGCTTACTAACATCTCAAAGTGAAGAAGAGATAAAATGAAGATAGATTTCAATAAGGCGAGGAGATCACTACTGCTTTGGAAGAGATGATATTGAGGATTGCTCAAGATTCTGCTACGAGACATTAGAGAACAAGGCTTCCATATGCAACTTAACAAATATATTAGTTGAAAGATCAAAAAGCAACTTATGTAGTACAACCTAAAAAAATCATAAAGAATAGATGTTCTTTAATATAAGTTACACCCCATATACTTGCAATTTTGAGCATAAAACTAGTGAATTGTTTTTGCAATAAACAGTTAACATCTGAAAAACCTTTGACCAAAATCTGATAAATGCTTCTTTCTAGGGTATCCTAAGGAAACCAAAGGATACTAATTTTACAATCCCACTGAGAACAAAGTGTTTGTTGCTCAAAATGGTGTCTTTTGGAGAGAGAATTTCTTTCTAAAGGAACAAGTGGGAGTAAAGTACATCTTGAAAAATTCAAGAGTCACAGGAAAATGCTCTAACACAAGAGGAGCCTTGTTTTGATCTATAAAATATTGTAGAAATTACACCTATGACACCAATCCCATGTAGGTCTGAAAGGTTCCATCACAAACCCATAAGATACGGTTTCATGGTGACTGAACATCATCATCTATTACTGATAGAGAATGATGAACCTAACTCCGATCAATGGCTTCAGGCCATGGAATGTGAAATGGAATCCATGTACCAAAACAAAGTATGGGTTTGGTTGACCCACCTAATGGTGTAAAAACCGTTGAGTGTAAGTGGGTTTTTAAGAAGAAAGTTGACATGGATGGTAATATATATGTATACAAAGCACGATTGGTGGCTAAAGGTTTTAAGCAAATTCATGGTATTGACTATGATGAGACCTATTCTCCAGTTGTGATGCTTAAATCCATTCACATCCTCTTGGCTATTGTTGCATTCTATGATTATGAGATTTGGAAAATGGATGAGAAAGCAGCTTTCCTTAACGGAAATATGGAAGAGGATGTGTACATGACACAACCTGAAGGTTTTACATCTCTTATAAATGTTGGGAAAGTATGCAAGCTTTAGCGATCTATTTATGGATTGAAATAGGCTTCCCAGAGTTAGAATCTTCATTTCAATAAGGCAGTCAAAGAGTTTGGTTTCCTCATAAATAAAGAAGAACCTTATGTTTACAAGAAGACTAGTGGGTGTTTTTTGGTCTTGTGTGTAAGTGACATATTACTCATTGGAAATAGCATTTTTATGCTTCAATCTATGAAAGCTTGGTTAAGAAGTTATTTTTTAATGAAAGACTTGGGCGAAGCAGCTTACATCTTGGGTATTAGAATCTATAGAGATAGATTAAGAAGGCCTATTAGACTAAGTCATAGCACTTATATTGATAAGGTTTTACACATATTCAATATGCAAGAATCTAAGAGAGGCTTCTTACCCATGTCATATGGCATATATTGGACCTCGTTTCTGGAGCCCAACATTCGGAGTCATAAAACATGATCGTCATTACCTTATATTTTCGAAGCCTAATTCTTGCTCTGATACCATAAGTGTTGGGCACCACGCCCTCGTGAGACACGTGCCCGACATTTTATATGACATCCAAATACGCATCCCATAAGGGTGGCCTGCCCACACCAGTCAGTCACTATAATCAAACTCATTTCTCCTATTTCAGAACATATTTTGGGAAACTTAAACCAGAATTACAATTTTACTTCTTCATAACATTTGTATCTCTATGTCTCTAGTTTATTTAGAAAGAAGAATCGTCTTATTTGGAGCTCTACAGATCAAGATGTCATCAAAATACCAAAGTATGTTCACTAACTTAAAATGGTCTTATCTCTCGACTTCGATGTCAAAAAATCTCATACTTTATGCCTATGGAAAGATAAGAAGATAAGGTAAAACTTTTGTAAAAACACCTTTGTCTAATTCAACCTACATTAATCCAGGTTTTTCCCCTAAAATTAGAATACACATTTTTCCCCTATGAAAAACTTGAAAATGCAATGTACAAACTTGGAAAGTCATGAGCTTCATTACTTATAACTAATTCTTATCCTTCACAAGGTCCTATCTTTCTTTTCCATAACGCGTCTCACTTATGTGTAACAACATTTTGTATTCAAAATCTATCATATCAAATCGATAACTTCCTCTAGCATACCTAATTTCAACTCAAACTCATCCGCGAAGGAAAGTTTTACAACACTTTAATAACATTTCAAGCCATATTACATCATCGGTATCAAAATCTAAATTACAAAAGCTACTTAACCCAATAATTCTCGAAATGCGTCTAAAGCCTTGCTTTACAAGAATTAGCTTAAAATACAAAACAAGCAGAATTCAGAGTGAAGCCTTGGCTCTCTCGCTCACTCGATCACTTCCTTATCACCTGGAGATAGGGAAAGATAGGGGTAAGCTTAAAAGCTTGTCAGTAACAAGTTTATAATGAATAACAAGCAGAACCATTCAAAATGTTCATTTGTCATAAAAAATTCTTATTGAGTTCATAAAACAAAAAGTTCTCAAATTCTCGTCATGTAATCCAATTCACAAACAACACAAATTATACATTCATCAACTTGTTCGCAAATCATAAACATATAAGCACATCAGAATGGTTTGGGTAGGTCCATAAACAAAACGAATTAACACATTCCCATATAATGGTCCTATGAAGTCGTGAACAGAACGAACTATCACAATCTCATATAATGGTTTTGCGTAGTCGTAAATATGAGGGAGTCCATGAAGGAGCTCCGTTCCACTAGCGGGCAGGTGGGAAAAGCCTTTAACTTGGTTAACGTGCACGTGACATACTTGAATGGACTACACCAAACCCATATAACATGTAATTCATGAATTGAAAACAATTTGCCCAAATGACACATTTTGGAAACTTGTTTTTCATGAACATGAGATATTTCAAAAACCATTTTTGAAAACATGATTTCATAAACATGTTATCTTTTCAAAAAAATCATTTTCAAAGCCTTTTCATAAATCATCAACAAAAGTTATATATCAATTTCTCAATTCATTCAAGAAGTAATAAATGAAACATTTATGATGCAATTGAAATCAATAAACTTCCTTGATTCAAAGAAAATATTAGTGGCTTATTTAATCTATTATAAACATGTACCCACCTTGAATTCCTTGCTTAAGAAATTGTCTTAAGGATGTCTTTCCTCTTGCTCCTCTTGCCTCTCTTGATCCCCTTCTTGATTTCCTTCATAAATGACAAAATTTCTATTCAATACGAATTCAAATTAAGAACCCAATCATAACATATTCACTAAAATGATCCTAGAATGCTTAAACCTATGCATTTATTAAGCTTCATGAATTATAACCCTTTCAAAATCCCGAAAGATTTATTAAAACCTTAGCTTGAACCTTCACCAATTGAAGAGTTTCTTAGCTCCAATGAAAACTCTTATCTTCCTCTTTCTTTTTCTCTTCTTGATTACTCGTAAATTCATTCTTAAAAGTTGAGAAAAGATGAAACCCTAGCTCAACTCTCTTCTTTTCTCTCAAACCACTGATACTCTCTTCCTCTTCATCTCCCTTTGTTTTTGTATTTCAATTCTTCCTTCTTCTCACTCACGTTTTTCTCTTCTCCAAAACAAGACAAAAATTTTTCCCTTTTCCCATTCTACGCTTCCTTTAATGTCTTATAACTTTTAAACTTAGGTGATCTCCCAAAAAAGCCCTTCATGAAATCTTACCACCTTAACTCTTTAATTCAATTAACCTATGTCATAAAATCTTACTAAGATTAACATGCTAATTACTCCATAAAAAATAAATAAAACTATCAAAACCTCAAAATTATTTTAAATCATGCTTATTCATAAAAACAAATTCGGGGGCCAACATCTATTGATGACTTACCAGTTGACATCGTCAATACTATTGTAGGAAACACTCCACTGGAGCCACTTGAAATTAGTTACTTAGCCTTATCTGATCCGGGGTTTTTCAGGACTTTTTAGCTTACTGGACAATATGCAGGCCAGAGCGTTCAGGTTTTGGTGGATGATGGGGTGACGAATAATTTTATTCATCCTAAGGTTGTCAAGCATTTGGGCCTTCCAGTCATACTATGCCCTGGGTTCTTTCTCCAAGTGGTCAATATCGATTGGTTACCTTGTTCTCATATCTGTAAACAGGTCCAACTGACTTTACAACAACACAGTTTTATCTTTAATATTTTGTGCTACACATTGAAGAAGCTGAGTTAGTTCTGGGGTTACAATGGCTTTACTTGCTCGGACCCGTGCATAAGAATTACCAAACCCAAACCATGTAATTTACATGGAACCAAAAACCAATTACCCTTCATGGTGAAAACCCTCCGAGACCCTCTTCGGTGCCCATACACCAGTTTACCAAAATTTGCCACTATGACCAAACCATATCATACCTTTATTTACTTCAAACATATTACCAACCCTCCATTTCCCAAGTTACCAGAACCCCACTTGAAATTCATGTTGTTCTAGATCAATACCCTCAAGTTTTTCAAGCTCCTACTAGCTTTCTCCCATTTAGATCGTTTGAACACCGTATCCACCTTTTACCAAACTCCCAACCAGTCAACATCAGGCCCTATAATTACCCCCACTTCAAAAAGTGTGAAATTGAGAAATAAGTGGTTGACATGCTCAAATAGGGCATCATTAAACCTAACACCAGTTCTTTTTCATCTCTAATGCTCCTCGTCAAAAAGAAACATGGTACCTAGCGATCTTGTATTGACTACCATTCACTGAAATCTATCAATGTCAAGGACCAATTTTCGATCCCTATAATTGACGAGTTAATAGATGAACTTCACGGTGCTATGATCTTTTCTAAACTGGATTTGATTGCAGGCTACCATCAAATCAGGATGCATGACCAGGACACCTACAAGACAACGTTTAGGACTCATGAAGGCCATTATGAGTTCCTAGTCATGCCATTTGGCTTAACAAATGCCCCAGCCACCTTTCAAGGAGCCATGAACAACATTTCAGGCCATTTTTGCATAAAATTGTAACTATTTTTTTATGACATTTTGATTTTTAGCAGGTAATTAACTTAGCATGTCCAACACCTCAAACTGGTTCTACAAACACTAAAACATCATCACTTCATCACTAAACTACCCAAGTGTGTTTTTGGTGCCACGAGCATTAACTACCTTAGACATATAGTGGACCAAGAAGGCCTCAAGCCTGATCAAAACAAAATTAATGCAATGGATTCATGGCCCTTACCCTAGACAGTTAAGGAATTAAAAGGATTTTTGGGGCTTAACAACTATTATTGTCGCTTCATCAAAGCCTATGATGTCATTGCAGCCCCACTCACAGATTTGCTGAAGCATGACTCTTTTTAATGAATTGAAGCAGCTTATCTTTCTTTCCAACAACTTAAATCTACAATGTGCTCTGTTCCCGTCTTATCCTTGCCTAATTTCGATCAAGTTTTTACTGTGGAAACCGATGCTTCTATAAAGGGGATTGGCGTAGTCCTGAGCTAGAACAAACACCTTATTGCCTTTTTCAGTAAGAAGTTAGGCCCCCATATGAGCAAGAGTTCTGCCTATTCTAGAGAGTTATATGCAATCATGCAAGGCATTCTCAAATGACATTAGTACCTGCTGTATAGTTTCTCGATACCCTAAGCTACATACCGGGATGCCCTAAGGACATTCCAATACATAATCTATGATAATGGTGTGCTACCTTCAATCACAACATTCACTTAGCATGGCATCATCTATCTTTATTCTCTCATAAGACATCACCAAGAAAGTCACAATATTTTAAAACCAAAATTTCCTCATTTCATTTCATAAAATTGAATGTTTATACAATGTATCTTTCAAACATCCATATATGAACATCATCATATCCTAAAACAAAATGTGCTACATGGAAGAGGAAATTACACAAAAATCTATCTAATCTTTCCAATCCTAGTTGACCAACCTTTGAGCCATTTCTTCCTGTTCCCAAAAGTACAAGACTAAACTTCTTGTAGTGTCTCTCAGTAGCTAAAACTGTCTCTCGGTCCTGAAAAATCAACGTTGCAATTTTAGTGAGTTTTGAGAACTTAATGAGGTAACCATCATCGATGGTTCACTCAATTCATGCATCACATCAATATACGTAACATATTTTTCACATCTTTGCGTATTTATGAAATATCACCTTTCACTTTCAGAACAATCATAATGGTAATTTCATTCATGTAAAGTACACATATCATGTATAAATGCAATGCATGTGAGACCCACTTTCATTTATTATTGTCGCTGTGACCAGATGCCTTTTTACTAACTCATATCCCTTAATGTTGGGACCCGATCTCGAGACCGGACCCTAACCAAAAAAACAAAACAGAAAATGAATACAAAAATGAATTGAGAAACCAAAGAATGAAACGAAGCAAAAATGAAGGAACGGAAACCAAACAAAATCGAATCGGAGATGAAGCGAAAAACAAATCGGAATCACAAGCGGAGACATAACGGAAACGAATCGAATACAAAGGACATCAAAGCAATCAAATTGCTTAAACGAACTGAACACAAATCCGACATCCGAGACTATTATTTTAGACAAACTACAACGTTCAGCGCTGGAAACCTTAGATTAAACTATCCGAAACCGATCTTTTTTTTAAGCCTTTTTATTCAAACTTATGCAAATCCATACAATTCTTGGACATTATCCTCAATCAATTTCTCAATTCATAAACATTTTCTTATATACTTATATAAATCCCCAAATCTCATTTTTAAACCCATTTTACCAAAATTTCGACAGCATAATGACTGCTTTTGCAAAAACCCAAAACCCGCAATTGATAAATAAACACTTCTCAATTTCCAAACAATAACACAATCATCAAAATCCACTGGACCCTCCATCCGGGATCTCAACATAAACAAACGCAAACCTATTTCTAATCCACTTTAAGTCATTATCCATACCCAAATCGTTTATCCAATTACATAACATATATCAAAACCATATCCAATGTCATCATTCATCTCATCCATAGCCCAATCAACAGTCATATCTCAAACAATTCTTATTCATAATCATACACACATCCCAACCATACCAAGGTCTAAATACACAATTCAGGATTTATATACATCATACTCACCATTTACATACACAAATTCATAATTCACTTACATCGTTGAAATGCTTGCATTCAAGCCTTATACAAAATTTAATACCAAAACCCAATTTACACGAGAATCCAAACTTATACAAATTACAAAAACATGCAACAGTAAAACTGACTTCTTGACCATCTTTCATCCGATCTCCCACTCGAGTACCTAGAGATTGAGGATGAAAGGGGAGTGAGCACAAAGCTCGTGGATAGTATATGTATAAATTGAATGATACGCGAAAACATTTTGCAAAATCATCTTGACATTTATTTCAAAAGTTTCTCGGTAGAAAAGTTTTTTGGAAGTATCTTACTTCTCAATATCTCTTAAATCATTGCTAAAATAATTTCACTAAAATTACTATTGAAATTCCACAAATGACTTATTTCTCAAAAATTTTCACACTTTTCACTATTCAAGAACAAAATCAAAACCGTATAAAATCTTAATTTCTTTCATATTTCATAAACATTTTTCAAATCATGCAATGCATCACACTTAAAAACAAACAAAAACACATAACACATCAAATGGTTTGGTTCAGTTCAGTCCTAACAGAACGTACTGCACATTCCCGCATAACGGTCATGTGCAGCCGTGAACAGAGGGGAGTCCGAAATCGGAACTTCTATGCCGCTAGCGGGCAGCCGGGAGAAGGCTATCAAAGGGAGACCAGTACACTGACTCTTACAGAGGGGACCTCACCAAACCCATATAATATACGTAATTCGAAACTGAAAATTCGGATTGCCCGAAGGTACTTTTCAAAAATTTTGATTTTCAAATTTTTCATACTGTGTCATACTAGACACATTCACATATTCACATAGATCACATAATCACATATCACATGAATTCATATAACAAATCTAATGCAATTCACATCATCAATTTAATCACATAATAATCAAATTTATAACAATATATGCAATAATTTCTTTAACTCATAAATCAAACTTATTCAAATTATTCAAATTCACAAAGCACATTTTTCAAATTATTCAAATAATCCGAAAACCATGAATTTCATAAATCTTGCATTTTCTAAAAATCATTTCTAACATAAGGAATTTAATCCTTCGAAATCATAATATTCAAACATTTATATAAACATTCATTTATCAAAACTTTGCTTCTTGAAGTTTCAAATACACATGCTTAGCTTAAAATTCAATAAGTAAACATACTACCCACCTCGAATTGATGCTAGACGCTTGTCCCAAAACTCAATTTGCCCATAGCTTCATTCTTTCCTCCAACATAAAATTTCCTAAACCAATTCACCCAAATTCAATGTCATAAATAACATAATCTCTCAAATTGAGCTTAGAAAACACTAATTCCACAAATATTCAAACTCTCTAAATCATAAACTTTTAAAATCCCCAAATCCCAAATTTGGGCATAAACCCCAATTCATAATTTTTCCAAAATTGAACCACTTAAACTAAGCATTCACCAAAATTGACTTCATAATACACAAACCCATACTATTTT
>JANZLX010018110.1:0-10525 GCA_025531955.1 Erythroxylum orinocense | reverse complement strand
TTTGATGAGTTTTTGGTTTAGATAGCTTGGAAATGTTATGGGATTGTGTTTCCTAAGCTCAATTTTGGAGATAGCATAATTTAAATTGTTTAATTGTTGGATATTTGTGAATTAGGGTTTATGCCATTTTTGAGATTTTGAAATTTTGGAAGTTTCTTGATTTAGATAGCTTGAGAATATGACGAGTTTGGAGTTTTTATAGTTAATTTTGGTGTTTATGCTTGTTGTGATGTTGAATTTGGGTGATTATGGTTTAGGAAATTTTAAGTTGGAGGAAAGAAGGAAGGAATGGAGCAATTGAAGCTATGGACAAGTTTTAAGCATGGAAATGAGGTGGGTACCATGTTTATAATTTGATTTATAATCCATATATTGATTTTTGAAAAATCAAGAAAAAAAGGGTTTTCGAATTTTATTTTTTCTGAATGATTTTGAAAATTTGTTACAAAGGTTAAATTCATGGTTTTCAATGATTTGATAAAATTTCTGAAAGTCATTATTTATGAATGAATTGATAAATTATGAAAATTGATACATTTGTTCATTTATTATTTATGAACGATTTTGATACATTATCAAAAGTGTTGCATACTTTGTGTATAAATGGTAGTGAATCGAATATGATTTTGATTGTTATAAGATTGATTGATAAATTGAGATTGCGATTATGTTATGTGTATTCGATTAGTTGCGTGAAATTGTGAATGTTATTGTATTGAATGTGACATAAGCATGAAAAGAATTAAGTTTCGAAATATGCCTTCGGGCGTTCCGATTTTTAAGTATGAATTTGTGTGTTATGTGGGTTTGGTTAAGTCCCATAAGTATTGAGTCAAGTGCACTTGTCTCATTTTTTTAAAAGGCTTCTCCCGCCTGCCCGCTAGTGGCACTGGAGCTCCGATTTCAGACTCCCATAAGTTCACGACTACACCAGACCGTTATACGGGAAGGTGTAGTACGTTCTGTTCACGGTTGCACAGGACCGCTATGTGGGAATGTACAGTACGTTCCGTTTTGGACCGACCCAAACCATTTTGATGTGTTATGTGATTTTGATTTTTGTTAATATTTGTGATGCATTCATGAAATGTGAAAACTTTGAGAACTTTGAGAAATGAGAAAATGAGTTTTCAACTATGCAATTTTGGAAATTTATTATGAATATTTTGAAAAGTTGAAAGGTTTGAGAAATAAGTTTTTGAAAAATTTGCTACTCTGAAATGCTTATAAATGGAAAATGAGTTTTGCAAATGTTTTTGTTTATTGTTCATTTTATAAACATGTTATCCACGAGCTGTCAAGCTCACCCCCTTTCATCCCCATCTCCAGGTATCGAGCAGGAGATCGAATGAAAGGAAGTCAAGGCCTTTGTTCGATTTCGTTTGTTTTGAGTTTTATATATTCGGGATTTTTGGTATTGTATATGGCTTGGAAAGCCATTAATGTTTCTAAGCATTTACTTAGTGATGTAAGTGAATTATGGAATTGTGTATCGAATTGAAATATAAATTTGAGTATGGTTAAGATATTTGAATGTGATTGGATATGAATGGAAATTGCATATGATTATAAATTGAGATATGATTATGACTGTATATGAATGGGTTTGGTTGTGATATGGATTCCAGATGGGAGGTCCGATGATACTGATGATTGAGAATTAATGGAGTGCTAGGTATAGGATTGTGTTTGATTATATATGGATTGGTTTGGTTTATAGAAGTGTGTTTAAAACCCTTTGCAGGTTTTTGGGTTTTATAAAATACAGTCGTTATGCTACCAAATTTTTGTTAAATAATGATTGAAGAAATAATAAGAAAAAGAATAAGATTTGTTAAAGATGATATTGAGATATTACATGTTTAAGACGAATTATATGAATTGAGTTTTGTACGAGAATGATTAAAAATGAAAAAAATTATACCGGGTTTTCCGATTGGTTTAGTCTTAAGGTTTCCAACGCGATGTTTTTTTTTCTAAAATTTTCGTTACCCAGATGTCGGAATTACGTTTTGGTTTGTAAGCAATTTGTTTTAGGTAAATCCGTTTGTTTGTTTCCGATTCTTTCGCTTTAAGATTCGATATCCGTCGTTTGTTCCGTTTTGTTTTCGATTCCGTTCCGCACGCGTTTGCTTTTGTTTCGCTTCTGCACTTTGTCTTTTTCTTTTCATATCCGTTTGATCCGATTAGATTCGTATTCGATTCGTTTCTGTTTTGTTTTCACCTTATGTTTCCGTTTCGGATTCTTTCGTTTTCGTTTCTGTTTCTCGCTTTTACGGCTAGGGTCCGATTCCGAGATCGGGTTCCAATAGTTATGACATATCTAAAATACTCATTTTTGTTCATATTTGGTTTAGGTATAAGCTAGAGGAACAAAAACCAAAATGAGCTAAATTCATATACTTGGTTCCATTTTATCGATGTCCAAACCCTATTTGCCTTTGTAGAGCAAAAAGGAGATGAGTTAGGGTAAAGACGGGATAAAGAATGGAATAATTAGATTCACTATTACTTGCACGATTATATAACTCACCAGAATCATGTACAAACTCGAAGATGTTGTTTCAGCCACCCCTATGACCTACATACCTATATAAAGACTTTCACAGCCATGTAGATGAGATACAAAACGATGTATCTTGGTCATGTATCTTACTGAGAACATGTAACTACATGATTTCTGAAAAAATCACTTACATGAATATCTATAACTAATTTGGAACTATGAAAGGGCAATTAAGAGGCTAAATAAGGTATGTATTAATTAAAGACACAAAAGGAGGTAAATTCTTTTTCCTTTTAAAAGCAATAAGTAGATAACATTTTTCTTTATAGTTTGAAGGGGATATTGAGGCCAATGAACATTTTTGGGCGTCGATTAGTCTTAATGATGTTGTTCTTAACACTCTTTTGGAATTAAATATGTTATTCTATATTTAAAATTTTGTATTTATGTATGAAAGATTTAGATAGATCTACTAGATAATTCATGTATGGATTCATTTCCAAAGCCATAATCACAATCCATAATTACTACAAATCTAATTTATGTATGGTAAACTAATGGTTGTGCATCATTAAGGATAATATAGCATAAGTCAAATGACCCAAGCTTATGTGGTTATTGCTTAGATTAACCTATTTTCCTAACCAGTAATACAGCTGTCAAACTAAATTCAAAGAGCTTAGTTTGGGTTGTCTAATAGCTAGACCTAATTAAAGAGTTTGTTTTAATTAGTTACAACTTAAGGAAAAAAATTAGGATTAACGATGCTTGTTATTAATCTATGGTTAATAGTTTCAAAGAGATGTATGAGAACAATATGACAAATTGAGGTATGAAAACAATATGACGATTGATTATTAATATTCATGTGAAGGTCAACATTAAACCAAGAACTAGACTAGAACCTATTGATAAATCCTTACAATTTTGTGCTATTTCATTTGATTTGTCTTTGACAGTTTAATTTCATTTTATTGCATCAATTGAATTCAAGCAAACCCCCAATCTTATACAATGATTAGTTCATTACAAATGTTAATCACCACAACTGTAAATTTAGTTATACATAGGTAGGTATTATTTTTTGGTGTGTCGGCATGCAATCAAGTATAGACACTTTAAACCCTTATGGCTTCTTTACCAACCCAAATTATACAAAGTATCTTATTGGTAATTTTGGTAGTCCTCCTTCCTCTTTTGGCAACCACGTATCACTCTTTTTCACTTGGTAATAGATTTCTTTTTTATATTTCCTGACCAAAAGAAGAACCTAAACACATTTTGTATTATTCTAATCAAATTCTTTAAAAATACTAGATGCAAGGATCTATACACATGTATTGATATAAGAATTGAGTTTATGAGTTAGATCCTACATTTAAAAGAAGGACTTCTATTACACCAATTTTTGATTTTTAAATCCTTTTAATTGGATAAATGCATTCCTTATTGTAAGTCTTTTATAATATATAGGTTTCATGGATTAGAGATGCATTCCCTATTGTAAGACTTATTATATTATAGATGCAACTAAAAAGATGGTTAGCTCTTAATGAAACAAAAACCTGACTTTTTCAATGTTTATAGGAAGGCCTTATAAATCTATAAAGGCTTTTACACTTGTTGTTAATTCATTAACATGAATAAAATTAATCCCTAAGAGTAGTAGCAAATCATAAACAAAAGAAAAGATACAAATTTTTTGTTTCTTACTTTTATTTTGATATTTCAAGTTCCTCTCCTTCATCACATAAAGAATAAATCTAGTTAGTACTTTAATACTCATTTTAAACAAGTATGGAGAGGTGTGATCACCTTACATCATTCCTTTTACACTTTTAGTGATCTTCATTGGCTCTCCACTCACCAATATGCTATAAGAGACTGAAGTGATGCATTACTCTATCCAATTAATGAAATTTTTAAGCAAATAAAAGGCTCTTAAGGTATTCAATATAAAGCTCCATTTTAAGGAGAAAAAAGATTTATAAAAATTAATATTGACTGTATTGATTTTAAATGAGTTCTTCTTATTATAATTCTTAAGCTAGCAAAATATTATTCCCAATTTAGGTTCTGTTGTAATCTTGTTTTGACTAATCTAGCTTATGTTTTAGCTTTACTATGGGGTTTGGATATCTAATCTTATAGTCGTTCCTTTATTGTGTCTATCATCTTGTACGCACTTGATTTCATTTTTGGCATTATCAATTATATTTATTTATTTACTTTTCAAAATAGTATTATCCCTTATTGCCCCTTTTAAGGAATACACCCTATAATGGATTGATATTATATTTCAACACGACCTTGAGTTTTACTAGGAGTTTTGTTATAATTTTGTGAATGATGTTGCATTAATAAATAGGCTAAAAATCCATTAAAGGACTAGGATTTGCTAACTTTGAGATAATTCTAATGAATTTCTCATTAATTTTCTTTAACGCCTTACCATTATCAAAGAACTCTAAAATAACTTCAGAAATTATGAATTTAGTGTAATTATAATCCTTTTAAAAGAAATAAGCATCAAGTCCATCAGGTATAAGGGCTTTATAAGGTTTGAAATAAAAAAAATTCTTTCTCTACATTAATAGCATTAAAGAGTAAAAGCACACATTATGCTTTAGTGTCAATAATTTGTTGTGTGGTAAAATATTTAAGCACTTGGACAGAGGAAAAACCATGAGAATTAGGGCCAAGCATGTTTGTGAAATATTGATATGTTTTCGGAATACTTTATCTTGTGAATGAACGAAATGACCATATGCTTTATGAAGAGAAGCTATCTTATTTATAGTTTTTCTTATAATAACTAATTTATTAGAGAAAGAGGAGTTCTTATCTTCATTAATTATCCATTAAATTTTAATCACTAAAAATGATGTAGTTCACCTCCACTGATTGAATATAATTTTGTTGAGCTTTCTTTTCTTCTTCTTATTTAGCATCATCTACATGATATTGGTAAAGAGCTCTTATTACACTTAGTTTAGCTTGGCTTTTGTTTTAAAAACTGCTTGTTAAGTTTTACTAAAATATTTTTTTGTTGAATTACTTGAGCTCCTCCTTAACCATTTGTAGTTGCCTTATGGATATAAAGGATTTATAACCTTAAAAACTATAAGCTAAGATCTGATGAAGGATTCCTCAAACTCCTCATCTTCTATTAAGAAATTATTAAATAGAAAGGTGTAAATATTTTCTAGTTGTATATGACCATAGTGATAAGAGAATAAGGGGGCATTGAATACAACCTAGCTTTTAAGGAATATGATTAGTTAATGAGTGTTGATCAATGATATGTTTAATTTTTTTCCTTAAAAACTAATACACATGTTTTTTTGGTAAATAAATGATAAATTATGATAGTTGAAACTATTACACCATTACAATGAGTTCAAAGATAAAAAGGAGGATATTTTATATTACAAAAGTTAACCGAGGAAAAATATTAAGAAGGAGAGATCAAAAACACAAGATTTAGAAGAATTAGAATTCCCATTTTCTCTTCATGTCATTGGTAAGAAACCTATGTGCATCTTTGGCAAAAATGCCTGCACGAATTAGGTTGATAGTTTTTTTAGCTAGTTGGTATTCTCTTCCTTTGCTTCAGTAAATCTTTAGCTATTTCTTCCTTTCCAAATGCAATATATGAACATTAAGAAGGAAGCTGAAAAAAGGATTGCATTTGGAGCTCCTTTTCTTGATTTGGCAATTACCCACCGCAATACTAACTCCCAATCATAGCTACCATATTATGCTTGTAATAAGTGCATAATAGGACTTTAGATAGCTTTAGAACAATTACATTGAAGAAAAGATGGTCACGATTTTTAGAAGCCAAGTTACAAAGAACACATAAGTCATCAACATTACTGTGACATTAATTTATTGTTAGGAGTTGATTCTTGATAGCTAGCTAGGTTATGAATGCTGCTTTGGGAACCATATGCATGTTGCATGTTACACTAAGTGAAAAATTATCCTTCCATCCTGAAGTTATTGACCTCTATATGACTTACATGACTACTGAACTCATTAAAGTGCTTCTTTATATTGGCATTAGATTTAGCTTTTAAACGATAAATAATGTTATTGAAATCACCATATATTATCCAAGTGGGGTTTATGCTAGCATAAATCACTAAGTACCTATTTCTAGTCTAGTACCTTAAAAAGTATATTGGTTTCCACTTATGAAAGATAGGATGGTTGATTTTATAGTGCTAAAGGCTAGCTTCTAACATTTTTTAAGCATTAGATTCTATGTCAAAAAAAAATTAAAAATAAGAGATTTCCTTATTTACTATAACTTCTTCCATACATGACTTCCTATAGTGATTTAGAGCCAAAGTTTTAATTCAAAAGGAAGGCTTACCTCTTAAAAGGGAAAAAAAAAAGTTGACTAAGGTTGATTCCCATTTGGAAGCTCATTTAATAAGGACTTTCAATAAGGTAGATAAAATGGCATATCCTTGTTCCAATTTATGAGGACAAAAGAGGAACTTTTTAGTAGAGGGTAAATCACTTGAAACTTGTTGCGAAAACAGCTTAGTGGTTAAGGGGACCGAGGGAGTTGAGTCCTTAAGCTAAAATGGAGAGGTTTTTAAAAGACTCGGAAACTTTAAAGGGATTGATGATGTGGAGTTGAGTTTTCTAGGAGGATCATTAGTTGGACCCGGAGACATAGAGGTTTTTTTAAGACGTAGGGAGTATGAGCTGTAAAAGGGAGTTTCAGTGGCAAAAAAGTGAAGCTAGTGGAGTAGGAGAAAAACTAAATAGATCGATGTCATTGGATTGGTCAGAAGAGGACAACTTGGTTGACATATTGTTAAAGAAAGTAAAAAGATAGTAAGATTACAAAAAATTTAAAAAATTTTACTAAAAGAAAATAAGTAAGAGGTGAGAATCTCCTTAGTTTCAAAGTACATAAACTAAGACTTGAAACTAGAGAAGAGGAAAGAAAAAAGGAAAGGATAGAGAGTTTAGACCTTTTAAGGCGTATCAATGAATTCAATTTAATTTCTAAAAAAAGGCTTTGGAGATTGCTCATCAAGAGGGAATCACTTTGGTTAAGGTGGATACACTCTTACATAATTATATAGAGAAGTCTTTCGGAGTTTAAAAAGACCAATAATTGTTCATACCTTATGCAGCAACTAATTAAGTTGAGAGCTAACCTATCTGTAGCCATAAAATGCAAGATTAGAAATGGAAGAATCGCTTCCTTTTATTTTGACAACTGGTTAAAGGATGATCATCTACAAGCCTTTAATATCAGGAACAACTATTTAAATCATTTCCAAGAAAATGCTAGAGTCTAGGAATTAGTCTCTAGGAACAATTAGGCAAAATTCCCAATTGTCATAGCACAAGTGTTGCCAAATTATAACCCTTAAGAAAATATAGAAGACACTTATACCTAGACCCTCACTATTCAGGTAAATTTACCAATTAACTCATGCATATAATTTCTCATGAGGAAAGGTGAAAGAGTTTCTTAGTATAAGACCATATGGAGCAATCATTTGCACTCAAAGATTTCCTTTCAATTATGGTTAACCATTCAAAATGGTTTAACCACCAAGAGCAAACTAAAATTCCTAAATACATTAAAAAAATGTGTATTCTGAAAAACAAAAGAGGAATGATTGAAGCATCTTTTCTTTGATTTTCCTAATATGATACGGATATGGAATAGAACACAAAAAGCTTTATCAATCCACAACAAATTATTTGATTGGCAAGCAATACTAAGTTGGGTTGTAACATATAGGAATTTAAACAATAATGGGAAATGGGAAAACCGTAATATCAATTTATATGCATGTACCTGATTTGGCATAAAAGGAATCAAAGATGCTTTATGGGAGATGAGGCAACTAAGGAGAATTTTTTAAGAGTTATCCTTCAAGGATGTAAAAAGGACACAGTAATCTCTAATCTGCTTTGATGAAGTTCTTTTGTATAATCTAGCTACTTTATATAATTAGGAAGAGGCATGGCTAGTTTATTTGGGTAATTGTTTTGAGGCTTTGTCGTAATGGGTTTCGGTTGATTCTAAACACCCCTTTAGCCTTTAAAGTTATAAATGCATAATACAATACATTTAATTTTTCCATAAAACTTAAGAACTTTAAAGTATCTCATATAGAGATTACTATGTTTTGATACTATTTATGGCCTATTATTGTTGAGGGTAGCTTAATTAGTAGTCACTAAATATAGCATTAACTATATAGAGGTAGTTGAAATATCAATATAGAATTAGCCATCCCAAAATGATTAGGTAGAATGTTTTATTGTTCTCGAATAGTAATGATTCGAGAAATCCTTAGCTAAGGTAAAATGACACTTTAAAAATATTTTTCAAATATTATTAATAAATTCAATTACTAATGGTGGAGAACTAATATGATTGGACCCAAATTAAGTATACATTAATTTTATGATTTGTGTCTAGTTGAAGTATTGTATGAAGAAAGAATTGAATTATATGAAAAATTATGCATGTAAAGGTTTTCCAAAACTACTTTAATATTTCTAGCATTTGGGTGGTTATGACATATTGTTAGATACAAATCTTGATCTATGAATATAAATTATTTAATTAGATAATTAAAGATAAATTAAATTATTTTAATTTATATTATCCTAAATATGATTTAGGGTTATAATATATATCTATTTTCTATATATTTAAGAACCTAATAGGTCACATAAAAAGAATAGTTAATGAGATAAAAGGTAATTTAATCATGTTAGACTTGATTATAAAGTTTAAAAAACTTTAAAGGTTAAATATTAAACATTTAATAAATAAAGATGAATAAATAAGAACTAATATTAGATATCAAGTTTTATTTGATCTCAATCGGTATTTAATTAGAATTAATTGAAATTATAATTAAAGTTCAATTGAAATTAAAATTAGATTTAACTAAACTGCCAAAAAGTTTAAGCCATATTTTAAATATGTGACAACTCTGAAGAAACTTGCACTCATTACTTACCCCTCTCTATCCAACTTATAAAATTCTCTCAAAAAAATTTTATGGAAACTATTAAGGGTCGGATATATATGCAACTTCGATGGTTGCAATGAATCAATTTTAAAAATAGTTTAAGGAAACTGTAAGAAAATGATCAAGTTACAAAATAAAGTACACTTTATGCTTGTGCTTTATTGTGTTTATATATTAATCATATTATAGAATTTAAAGTTATCTTGATTTTGAAAAATTGAACGAAAAAGTTCTGTTATATTCATCCCAATAATGACTTTGACTTCATTTACTTGTGTTAGTTAAACAGGTAAAGACACTGACCTCTTTCTCTACTTTCATGAATTTCACTAGAACTTTATGTATTTTAAAAATCTTGTAAGAAGTCATCATGTTTTATGAAAAGTTTAGAATAAGTTTTCCTTATTAATTTTCTTTGTTAACTTTTGTTAATATGGCATCGTATAGATATGTAACACATTGTGAATATTCACAGCATTAAGGGTAGTTGGAAATAGCAAAGCACAAGAGGGTACATGTCAAATAAATCAATCTATTTATTTTATTGATTTATAATATTTACATATTATAACTTATACTAAAATATAACAATATTTAACATTAATAAATTTTATTAAAATTTATTATCTATTGACATATACTTATTAGTTTGATATGATAATTGTTAAGTCAAAATGACTTTACGTAATTAATAATTTTGATGACAAACAAAAAGAGGATAAATGAAAAGCAGACGAAGAATAATTCAGTAAGAAAAAGCAGATGGAAGATATCGCAGAAAAACAGACGAAAGCAAAAAGCAGACGGAAGCTTAGTAAAAAGCAGACGGAATGAAAAACAGACAAAAGCAGAAAGCAGATGGAATAAAAAGCAGACGGAAGCTTAGAAAAAGTAGACGAAATGAAAAAGCAGATGAAACAAAAAGCAGATGGAAGCATCAGTCTGAGTTAGTTACAGAACTCAACTGAATAACCGTTTCTTTAAAGAAACA
>JANZLX010018102.1:0-10525 GCA_025531955.1 Erythroxylum orinocense | reverse complement strand
ATCAAAGTCCTCAAAATTAAACAATTCATTTCTCATAAATTTTTCTTAATTTCATCAAATTTCCTTAAATTCATAAATTTTCTCGCCAATTTCTTTCTCATTTAAATTTATTTTAATATTTCTAATTTTCATCAAAAGTTTGGAGTCCAACATTATGAATTATTTAACAATCCTATTTTTTCCCATATGTACAAGTGTTTTCATGTCATTTAACTTTTTCTAAAGTAAGTTTCACAGTCTCCTTTAAATATAAATTGGTTTAATGCAATATTGAATTCTATATGTTAGGGTAATTTATTTACCTTCTATCAATTATTCTCAGCCAGTCACCTTAAAAGCAATCTATCTCGTATAATCTTTAAATTTAAGTATATAATACAATTTCAAATATTATATTTTTAATTTTAATACATAATGCAAATAATATGAAATCTAAAATTAAGAAAACTTATTTTACTTAATTGAATGATCTTCCTATGTGCAATTATAAAATTAAAAGAAACTATAATAAAGTATAAAATAAATTTCTATATGATCATTTTTGAATGTTCAGGATCACTCTATTACTGTTACTCCTTTAACTATAGAGAGCTAAAAAGTTGTGGCACCAACTGATATCCAACATGGGCAAAATAACCACTTGTAACCTCTTTCATCTAGTCTAACTGGTCATCTTGATCCTTTTGGAGTTTTAAATCTCCTTTAATGTTTTCCTATGCATTTGTAACTATAGGGGAATCCTCCTTTGATCCCTTATATTCCTTCTAAAATTCACTTTAGAGGTGGCATACCATCATTTTTGTTGGTTGATGCCTTTCCTTCAGGTTTTAAGCAGATATTATTGGTTAGTCAATAGTCAAATCCACCTTATTTTCCCATTCTTTCCTCATCACTTCTAACCTCATTGTTTTTGACAATAATAAAAAATTATCCTACCTTATTGACCTTCACTAACCTTATGCGTCATACAATATCATTAAGGTTAGGCATTATAAATTTAGTAGTTATTGTAGGAAGCTTATGAAGTAATTATACGTTCCTTTCTAGGTACGTGATGTACGACCCTCCATATTTTTCTCAATGCTATCATATCTAAATAACTTGCAAAATAGAATCATAAGTTTTAATGACAATGTTTAACTAAGCATTACAAGTAGAATAAATTACATTGGGTGACCACCCTCATACTCCCCCTCCTCCAAAACATGGCGTGGGCAATTGCGTGATGAAAAGAATACATTGCTAGTGATTCTATATGTAAACTCCTTTTTTCTTATGGGATTATATTCAAAACTTTCATGCAATATTTTATGTAAAAATTTCCCAAGCACACATGCGCATACGCACGCACGCGCGCGTACACACACACATATCTTCAAGGAAGTTGATTATAGAAAATTAGTATGCAATTGTTTATAAAAAATTAAAAGATTAAAACCTATAATTAATACCAAATTGTGAAATTGATAATGAAATTGAAACTTTTATACAACCCATTTCAAACTTAGTTCCATTAAGGTCATCCTGGGTCTTAATTGGAATAGTATCAAAGTTTTAAGGGTTATTTTCGTATATTCATCTTCATATATTTTTAAAAATTTGGTCCACGTTATATTCTAAACTAGTTTTGTAATGATCCAATTTTTTTTTTCAAATTGCTCATAATGGACCAATAAAGAGAGAAGCCTATAAAAGTATAAGTTGAGCTTAAGAAAGCTTAAGTTCATTTCTCTCTTAAACTCTTTTCCTTATAGGCTACTATTCACTCTGAATTTTTGACACTCACACCTTCACCATCTGATAACCATTTATAGCAAACTAGGGCTCTACGGAAAGCTCTTGGGATGTTTTACAAAACCCTTAAACATGTTTCTTTAAAAATAACCCGGATTTGGAGGAATCACGATTGGAAGTTTTAGTTCATTTAGGTAAGTTACTGACCTCCTATTTTTAGTCATTTTTGGTGAAAATAACACCACCATCATGTCTAACGGCACTAAAAGATCTCATCTAAAGTAAAATCGCTAAATTATAAAGAAATTGCTTCATTATATGTCTGAAAAGAGATGTTGAGACATAGATATAAGATGGTATCATATGGTTAGAATAAAGAGAGGTTAAATGTGTAAGTGTAGTCTGTTAAACTATCTACTCCACTTTTGAATACAAAAGTAAACACTCCCATATTAGATGCATATTACATTTTCTTAGTTGGATAATTATTAATAAAATAATTAATCATAGTCATAAATTAACCTAAATTGGACAAAATGCATTACTATAATAATTTCGCACTCGTGAAACTATTATACTAAAATGAGTAACTTCAAAGTTAACAGTATCATGCCTCAACACAAAAGATACCATACCTATCATAATTTTATAGTATCAATGCTATGCCTATATATAAAAAATACTATCACTCATAATAGATATGTAACACCTTCACTTTAATATAAAAATATTATGATTAAGTACAAAAAGCAACATGTATCATACACACAATACCATAACTCTATACATTTAATACCATTATTCTGCACAAAAAGATCATCATTCATAATAGATAAGTAACATATTCACTTTAGTAAGAAAACACTATGATTGAGTATAAAAAGAACGATAACTCATTATACACGATACCATAATTTTACACATTCAATACTACTTCCATGTATAAAAATATCATTTCCATAATAAATTAGTACACCTTTACTTTAATAAGAGAATATCATGATTGACTACAAAAAATAACATGTCGCAATACATATGATAATACAACTCCAAAAATTCAATACGCCTCTTATGTAAATTTCTTTTTATCTCTTGGAACAAATAAGTAATACCTTCACTTTAATATAAGATTACCATGATTAAGTACAAAAAATAATATGCCTCAATACATACAATACCATAAATCCATACATTCAATAACATGCTTCTATAAATTTTGTATAAGGTGTGAATATCCTACATCATAAATTTATAGAGATTAAATTTTATCTATCCATTTTCCATAAAATATAACATATGAATGTATAGCCAAAGATTCTTAATATGTTGTGAATCATAATATTTTAAAAAATTTAAAAGTTATGATCAATATTTTAATAATGCAAATGATGACTAAGATATAATTGACAATCAAATGTTCAACCTCTATTTAAGTATGAGACATTTGATTGTCACAAAATATTGATTTATTGTAACAAGCAAGTGAGACTCAAAAAGTAATTATAGAAAAATGTCTTCATTCCCATATACTTGTATAACCTTAAATGGTGGATCATAAAACTATTAAGTCTACAACTTCCTTCTTTATAGCCTTTATCATCTTTATCTAGTGATGCACTATCCTTGTCAATATAGATGATAATAACTTTAGCCTTTTGTTTCTTTATAGACACACTATCCTCGTTCAGGACATATCTTTTACTATATATATATATGACCCTATGATAGATATACTATTCATTCTCAAGTTTACACTAACAAACTGAAATTATATAATGATGTCAAAACATTTCAAAACAAAAAGAAAATGGCAATTCAAAATAAAAAATTGTGTTACTAATTAAGTCAACATAAATTTACATGTGAATTCATTAGTTTGTGTTCCTTACGAAGTCTCTTATTAATATGTTTTTAGAGCACCAAATAAAATTTTAATTCCCTACCATATTTTTTAATGATAATATAAATTTGAACATCTAAGCAAAATCAAATTTTTATGTTCGTTAGGTAGTAAAAAAATTGAAACAAGAGTACCATCTTCTAGTATTGTACCAAAAATAATTTGATATAACATTCATGTAATATAGTTGATTATCTTACAGATGAAAAGAAAAATTGATACATGTTATATCCATGAAAGAACTTATGATTTCTATTTTTTTCATCAACCTTATAGATAATATTTGGATGTTTTTGGTTTTAATTAGATCTTTCTCCATAAATAGTTAGTTAACATACAAATTATAGGGAAAAATAACATATATGACGAGAAATTAAAGCTATTAGACCATCATCATTAGGAGAGGAGGTTAGATTGTGAGATATAGAATTATATAAGTAACATATGAAACCCACGATTATCACATATGTCCAAATATTAGACATGTTAAGTCATTTGTGGGGATTAATAAAATTGATGGGAAATATATAAAGATGATGGGTTATGATTAACCCATTTGTAAAAATGGTTCGCTAAGTTAGACCTTCTCATGTTCCTTGTGTTCATGACCTGCAAATATGCAAGGAAGATTATCAAACACGCTTAAATCAAAGTCATCAAAACTAAACAAGATGTTAAACAAAACAATCCCCAGTAATGGTGCCAAAAACTTGTTAACTGCATAAACAAACTATTTGTTTTACACTAAAAACTACAACGATACGGGTCCATACTTGTAGTAAAAAGTGGATATCGTCCCACAAAGATTGTGCTTAAACACTACTTAATTCAGGTTGTGCTTTATTTAAGACTCAAATTCAAAAAATAAAAACTGAAAAATAAACTAAATCAAACAAACTAGCAACGAACGAATAATGTAACAAAAGTGTAGAAACTTTGATTTCAAGATTAAATATTAGAGATCACTTTTTCCCTATCTTATCTCCCTTCTACCTTGCTGATTGAATTATGTCTTACCTAAGATGTCCTAATGTTTCAATCACCCTCTCGTAAGGTATACTCAAATGTCCCTAGCCAAATTAAATGGAATTGAATATGCAATCTCTCAATCTACAAAATTAGTCCACCAATATAACTAGTTATGAAGCTATCTTATGGGTAATCAACTAATTAGTCAAGATCTCTCTTTAACTAATCTATTAACTTAATAAATGCAATTCTATAGGGTGCCAACTCTCATTGTACATCCCCACACAATTTACCCAACCCAATTTCTCAATACATTGTAAGGTTTAAGCACAACATTTATCAAAAGCATTCATTAATTCAAAACAACAAAGTAGGAGTTCAACAAGTAGTTTAAAAGTAATCTCTACAATAAATTCAACAACTCATAATGGTAACAAGTTCAACCATATCCATATTCTCTAGAATAGAAAACATAATGAGAAAAAAATAAAATAAAAACATTGATAGCTTTCTTCCCTTTTTGTATATGAAAATATGGAAAATAAAAACTTGATGGAAGCTCTTGATTTTCTATATCGATTTCCATCTTTTGCACCTTGAAGCTTGTGACTTTTCATGAACAGTGACCAAATCTTGTGAATGGTGGTTGCTAAATATTCATATGTGTCTTAGTCATTGGTTTTTTTGGGATATGAACAGTCCCTTGAAAACTTGAGTTTGGAAGTGGCCTAGCGTATGTCCCGACATTGGTCACGTTCGTGGCCTATATGACATGCTCGTGGCCCTTGAGTAAGCTCTCTGTCACAATCATGGCATTGTCAGTCCTGGTGCTTTTGTCACGATCGTGGGTCTATTTTATAGCCTGGATTACCTCCAAAACTTCTTCGTTCTTCGATATTAACCTTGAAAACCCCCCATAAAACACTTAAAACATAAATAATTAACAAACTAACACAATTCTAACCTAAACACATACTAAATAATCAAATTAACAACTAAACACAAACCAAACTACCCACTAAAATACAATGCAATTTACAACTATCACCTAGGCTATGATTAATCTATCATAAATAACTTGAATTTTATCTATTGTCACCTGTACAAGCTCGGGACCTATCAGTTTCCTTTCATCAACCTCATCCCAATATACTAATGTTCTACATTTTCTTTTGTAAAGTGCTTCAAAAGGAGCCATGTCGATACTGACCTAATAACTATTATTATACACGAACTCTATTAGTGGTAGGTACGTGTCCTAATTCCCCTTGAACTCCGTAATACAAGACCTAAACATATCTTGAAGTGTCTGAACAGTCCTTTCTGACCATCCATCGGTCTGAGGGTGAAAGGCAATGCTAAACTTCAAACACATACCTAAGGCTTTCTATAAACTAGGCCAAAATCTTGATGTAAGCCTAGGGTCACAGTTTGAGACAATAGAGATCGACATGCTATGGAGTCTCACTATCTTATCCACATATAACTGGGCTATCTTGTTTAAGGGATAATCATTCTTGATTGAAAGAAAATGTGTGGACTTTGTTAACTTATCCACTGTCACTCATTTAGCATCGTGCCCCTTCTGACTCTGTGGAAGTCTTATTACAAAGTATATAGTAGTCTTCTTCCACTTCCATTTTGAGATAGGGAGTGGCTACATTAATCTCGCAAGCTTCTGATGTTCTACTTTTACCTACTGATAGGTTATATACATAGAAACAATCTCTAATATTTCCTTCTTCATCCCTCTCCAACAATAGTGTTCTTTAAGAGTGTCGTATATTTTTCGTGTTACCCGGATGTATAGCGTAAGCTGAGGAGTGAGCTTCTTCTAAGATCTCTTTCTTTAAGTCTCCTACATCCGGTACACATAATTGTTTTCCCCTTATCACTGTACCATCCTCTTAGATGGTAAGATCCATTCTTTGCCTAATCTCAACTTCTATCTTCAATTTCATCAATTGTGGTTCTTGTTCCTATCCCTTTCTAATCTAATACACCAAGATGGGATGAACGTGAAAGGTAGCAATTAATGTCCTTGAGTCTGTCATATCTAGTAACACTCTTAGAGACCTCATTTTCAATAGAAGTGGAAGAAATATCATCTTCAATTATGCTATCGAATTGGTAGGTCTACTATTCAAGGCATCAACCACTACATTGGCTTTTCTGAGGTGGTACTCTATCGTATAATCATAATCTTTTATTAACTCCAACCATCGCCTCTACCTTATGTTTATTTCCTTCTGAGTAAACAAATATTACAGACTCTTGTGATCTGTGAAAATCCTATTGGGATCATCATACAAGTAATGCCTCCATATTCTCAATGCAAAAATTACTGCTGCTAATTATAGATCATAGGTGAGGTAGTTCTGTTCATGCTACTTTAATTGCCTAGAAGCATATGCTATAACCTTATCATTCTACATGTGCATGAGGACACACCTTAACCCCTGTCATGAGGTATCACTATGCATTATAAATCCATTAGTCCCTGTCAATAATGTGAGTACAGGATTCATTGTCAATCTTTCTTTCAATTTATCAAAATTTCATTAACAGGCATCTGATTACTCAAACTTCTCCTCTTTTCACGTTAACTTGCTCAGTGGGGTTGCTATTTTGAAAAATTCTTCAGTGAATTTCCTATAATAGCTTGCCAATCTAAGAAAACTTTTGACTTCTATCACAGTGGTGGGAGGTCTCCAATTATTAACAACTTCAATCCTTTGGGGATCCACACTATATCCATTGGCTGTGAGGACATGGCCTAAGAAAGCAACTTTATCTAGCCAAAACTGACATTTACTGAACTTAGCATATGGCTGGTGCTCTCGTATGTCTATAATTGTAGTATCCCGTTTTCTCATATTAAGGGTTAGAACCCTAGATAACAACACATAAAAGATATTATTGAGAAATTAGGAAATGAATTTCATACTCATGCATAATATTAGCATACACATACGTGAATTTGTTTTTTTTGTACATATTACAATGACTATTCATGCACTCATTTGACTTATTCTGGGATATAAATGTTTTTGGTGAATTATATTATTGACTTAGAATTTTTGGTGAAAATTTGAGAAAATTCTAAAATTTTGGGTATTTTTAGGCTAGAAAAAATTTTAAGTGGCAAGACAATTGATAAATGACAGCAGAAATAAATGTCAAATGGCAGTAGAAATTATTGATAATGGACATTAAGATTTAATGACAAGTGTTGTAGAAAATTAGGAGACAATTCGATTAGAAATTGAGAGACAAATGGACTGATTATTAAAATTTATGTGTTAGCTTAAGTAAAAATACAAGTAGCATAATTCTTTAAGTGGTAAGTGTCAGACACTCACCAAGCATTAAACCTACAACATATACATTGAAAGACCATCTTTTAATTGTCTTTCATTTTCACTACATGCTCTCTTCTTCATTTTCATCTTCTCCATTCACAATATGGAGTGAATCATACGTTAATATATATTTAATAATCAATGTACAGATGCACAAGAAGGAGGGGGGGTTGAATTGTGTATTCTTTTTCACTAATCCCCTTTTTAGTGATTTCTTTAAAACTTATTCTTTCCTCAAACTATTGAAAATCAATACTGTAAAGTATTTTCTAAATTCTCGTATGAAAACAGTAAAATTAAAAATTCAAAGTTGAGAGAGTTGAGAGTTGAGAGTTGAGAGAGAGATATAGTTAACACAACAGATTTATACTGGTTCACCCCAAACTGTGGGCTACATCCAGTCCTAAAAAATCTTTCTAAGATTTCACTATACTTCACAATGTTACAAGTATTCTTTGACTCTAAGCCTCTTCAGGTCTCTTACAACAAGTATTCCTTCACACTTAGCCTCTTCAGGCTATTTGCTTTTCGTCTTTCTACTGAAAGTGTTTTTGAGCTTTTATTACAAATAAGGGTAGCTCTAACTTTTGCGCAACAAAATTTCTAGCTTTTTCTTTCGAAAATCTCTAGCTTCTCAAATCTCTAAGATTTTAAAGTGTTTAACTCTGACTTGTATTTATAGTCTTCATGTTCAACCGCTTCTTGATAACTGCTTCTTTCTTCTTGTTTCTTGAGCTTTAAAGAATCAGTTATTCAGTTGAGTTCTGTAACTAACTTAAGCTGATTAGTCATCTGACATGGTACCGGTTCTTTCATCTTACTTCCTTCCTTCTGATTGTTATCTTGCGCTTCTGTCTCACTTTCTGTCGTCTGTCTTTATTCTTCGCGCTTCCGTCTCACTTTCTATCGTCTGTCTTTTATCTTGGCGCTTCCATCTCACTTTCTATCATCTGTCTTTTATCTTCATGCTTCTGTCTCACTTTCTAGCGTCTGTATTTTATCTTCGCGCTTTCGTCTCACTTTTGTTTTGCGCCTTCCGTCTCACTTTTGGTTTGCGCCTTCCATCTTATATCCTTCTGCTTCCGTCTTACTTTTTTTCTTTCAATATTATTTGGTGTTCATCAAAATCATTGACATAAAGTCATTTTGACTTAACAATCTCCCTCTTTTTGATGATAACAAATAACCATATTAGTAAGAAAGAAAATATTTAAATAGAATGATGTACCCAAAATTTTTATACACTAGAAACAAACTTCTTCTTCTTCTCTTCTTTTTCTCTTTTCTTGTTTTTACTCTTCATCCCCCTATTTTTTCTTTCTCCTTTCTCCCCCTATTTGTTATTGATCAAAAATGAATTACGACGGTAAATGCTTCATTATTTCTATCAACATTGCCTTTATGTCCTTCATTTTCTTATGGAGTGACTATATGTCTTGTCATATTTGATCTATTTCCTCTCGTAAGTCACTTAATGAAGCAGATCGATCATCATCTTTTTTCTATTCTTCTTCAAGAGCAATAATGGTGATATATGCATCTGAAGATAGAATAACCTATTCACTGATTTTATGGGCAGGAGGTTGGACAGATAGGTTCATCTCTGGGAGGTTGAAGTCATCAGGGTTGGTTAGTCGTGGAACTTTTTTTCCAATTAGGTGTAGCACATCTCCGAATAAAGACACAGTACTTAGCGGCCTAATGTGCAAAATCATGTGCATAAGAGTCTCGATTGAGTACTTAGCGACCTTCTGTAATTCTTCCAACTACCTTATAAGAATCTTCAGTGGTTCGTCGACCACGGTTGCTTCCTGAAGCTTTCGAAATGTAGTGGGTGACATAAGTTCCCTTCATCTGGACAACATAACATGCCTCATCAATGTCCCTCACTTCAGCTTCAATCTGCTTATCTGTCAAATCATTCAATACTTGTTGGACCCCGATCTTTTAGTGAAATTTAGAAATATTAAATAAAATTCAATTAGTATTTTTGTATATGAATTGTGTTATAGACGTTTTTGTGCCTTAAGGAAATTGATGTGAAAAGAATTGATTAGTTTTGATAACTTTGATATTTGAGTAGATTTGTGTGGATTATGAGAGTAAAGTGAATGAGTTGATTGAAATAGAAGTTGAAATTAAGAAATAAAGAGTGAAAGTGTGAGAATTTGTTGAATTATGAAAGTTTGACTTTTTTGAGTAGAGAGTTGACTTTTTGATTTAGGCAGAATTTGAGAAAATGATCTTCATGAAAATTGTAGCTTTTGTTGAAAGCTTTCTGTCGCTATAAAGAATGAAATTTTTTGATATCGGGATTGAAAGTTATGATCTTTCAAAGTTAAGTGTATTTTGCTTTGTGTTTGCAAAATGTTCATAGGGTAAGTTTGCGTGTACTGTACTTTGAGGCCAATCGTCATACTGATGTGGTCTAAATTGGAGTAAGTGCTCTTACTGAAAGTCATAGCTTGTCTTTAAATCTTTCCAACGCCATAAAGTATGCAATTTTTGGATGTAGAAATTAAAAGTTGTGAAATTGTGAAGTTGATGTGTTGGTAAGTGA
>JANZLX010018083.1:0-10526 GCA_025531955.1 Erythroxylum orinocense | reverse complement strand
CGACGTTTTTCTAAAATATTTGTTTTCGGATGTCGGAGTTAAGTTTTTGTCCTTAAGCGATTTGTTTCCCTTGATTTCGAGCTATTCGCTTTTCTTTGGCTCATTAAGAATTCGATTTTCCTTTTGTTTCTTTCGCTTTTTGATCCAATTTGCTTTCTTTGACTTTCGCGCAATTTGACTTTTGCCTTATGTTTCCGTTTTCAATTTTTTTTGCTTTATGATCCGTTCGTTCGTTTCTGCCGATTTGTTTTTGTTTGCATTTGGCCCACTTTCGTTTAGGATCCGTTCTTTAGTTTTTCCGTTCGTTTCCGTTTTTCGTTTTTCGGTTAGGGTCCGGTTCTAAAAATCCGGTCCCAATAGGCACGGAGACATGTTCTCCAAAATTGGAATAATTTGTGTGATTTTTGCGTTGGCCCAAAAGTTCTGGTTTGTTTTCTTTTTTGTTTTGGAAAATGAATATGAAGTTATCTATATATAAAAATACTACAACATTACAATGAGTTCACGAATAACATTGTACAGACATATATAACAAAGAGAATTAGCAATTGATCATTGTAAGAAAATCTATTCTGCAAATTCCATCTATGTTTCATACTTGGGGATAGATAGAGCTGTAGATTTTTGGCAAGTAAGGCGACTCTAATCCAGTTAATGATCTTATCTGCAAATTGATATTTATCTTCTTCAAGGTTGGTAAATCTACGAGAGTTTTGTTCCTTCCAAAGGGAGTAGATGGAAGTGATAAAACAACCTTATAAAGAACCGTATTAGACATACCTTTTTTAGAGTAGCGGATTGCTCAAGCCAATGACTATTTCCAAGTATAATGATACTCGTTAGTTGGAATCATGTGCAAAATTCTACTCCGTACAGCTTTTGAGTATCTACAGAGAAAAAGAGATGATCTCTATCATCGGTTTCCATTTTACATAAAATGCAAGTTGTATCTATAGTGACACGCCATTGACTCTTAGTACTGAGTATGTTCTTAATTGCAAGCCAAGAAATAAGAGAGGCTTTGGGTAGAATGACATTTTGTCATAAAAGAGAAGACCAAGGTCCTTCAAATAATCCCTTTCAAAAATTTGACGGCAAGATTTGTTAGGGAACTTATCACTCAGATATGCAACTAAATGATAGAGTCGTCCATCTGCTCATTATCTATATGAGGGAAATGTTGAGACAAAGTATCGAAGCCTCAAAAATTCCCTCTCCATTGATCATTGAAGATCAAAGATGAAATATTAATATTAAGAGAAATTTTGTTACTTAAGTGCTGAGCAAGAGGGTTAAGAATGAGTGGACTCATATCCATCCAATTGTCATACCAAAGCCAAGTTCTTTTTCCATTACCAATCCATTGCTTAATACAAGGATAAAAAAAGTCTCTTAGCTTCATCATCTAGATAATAATCCAAGAAAAATCCTTAGTTATTCCAAAAATTCACATTTTTGAGGTGGTACTCATTTAGTCACTTGACCCAAAGAGCATTATGACCAGTGTATAGGAGCCAGAGCTATTTGCACATTAGAACCTTTTGCATGGTTGAGATAGAAATGATCCGAAGACCCCTCTGTTTCTTCGAAATTGTCACATTGCTCCATTTTATTTTAGCATTCTTTGATTGATCAGCTCCATCTGACCATAGAAATGCTTTTGTGATTCTGTTAACATCTTTGAGGACTTTCCCTAGCAATGCAATGTGAACCGACCAGTATAAATGTAAACTGTTCAGTACAAAAATGATAAGAGTTAGCTTGGCAATATAGGAGAGGAACCTATTTTTCCAAGCATTTACTCTTACCTTAATTCTCTTGATAAGTGACAAGCAATCTAATACTTTAGTTTAGAAGATGTGATTGGGACTCTCAAGTAGTAGAAGGGGGAAGATTGTAAGTTTAGCCCCACTATTCTCTGTACTTCAGTAGTGTTCCTCATATCAGCTAAGAGCTGAAGACTGCTCTTGTCAGAGTTAAGCTTTAAACCTAACCATCTAACAAATATATCCAAAACATGCTTCATCATAGTGATAAATTGAGAATTAGCACCACATAGGATCAAAGGATCATCAACATGCAACAATAGGTAAGTAAGATTGTGTGCCTTACATTTATTGTGGAATTAGAAACTTCAGTTGCAAGATATCAATTTACTAGTCAATCTAAAGAATCTTTCCATCACAAGAGTGAATAATTAAAGAGATAAAGGATCCCCTTGTCGGATCCCTTTAGCAATCTGAATCGGCTTGGAAGGAACCCCATTAACTAGGATACTCAGGGATGGAGATTGGATGCATGACATTATCCAATCATTAAACCGAGAAGGCATTTGTAAAGCCTCAAGATATAAACGAATGAATGTCTAGCTAACATTGTCAAAAGCCTTGAAAAAATCAATCTTGATTAGGCAACTATTGAGAATCTTGCCTGAGTTGTAATCTTTTAACAATTCTTGAAGTAATAGGATATTGTCTCTAATATTACGATCAGGTATGAAAGCACCCTGAGCTAAATTGATAACACTTGAGATAGCCAACTTGAGACGCTCGGCAAGTATTTTAAAAATCATTTTGTAGATGATGTTGCAGTAAGAGATGAGTCTAAAATCATTCATATTCTAAAGATTGTGCTTTTTAGCCACTAAGCAAATATAAGTATGATTCATTTCCTTGAGAATTTTAGAGGAAGCAAAGAACTCCATCACCACCTCCATGAGAAGCTTACCCATGATGTTCCAAGTGTGTTGAAAGAAAAGTGCTATGAAACCATCTGGCCTAGGAGATTTGGAAAGATGCGTATGAAAAAGAATCCACTTGATATCTAATTTTGTGATTGGGGAAACCAACCTTTCTTTGATGGCTTGCTCAACCAAACAATCAAACAGGTTAAGAACATTAATACTAGGGTTAGTGGACATATCTGAACCCATCAAGTTCTGGAAGTGATTGATAAACATCTCTTGTAAATGTTTATGGTATGAAAATTCTCTACCTTCACTGTCTCGAAGTATACTTATTCGATTGGCATTCCTTCGCATTAGTATAGATGAATGAAAGAATTTAATGTTTCCATGACCATTTTTCAACCAATTTAGAAATGATTTATGTTTGAGAATAGAGTTTTTAAGGATGAGAGCTTGTTGGTATTCTTATAGCTGTGACTGCTCAACCGCTTTAAGTGCAAAGTTATGAGGAGATTCAAAGCAATCTTTTTGGGCCTTATACGAGATTATTCTTTAGAGATGAGAGCGGCCGGTTTCCAGTCGTCATGAACTCTTTAAGAGCATATCGCACCAATTTGAGTTTTTTTATAAACTGAAATGCCTTATATTCATCGATGTCAGTATTCCAGCATCTGCCAATCAATGCTATAAAGCCTTGCCTATAGATTAAGCCATTGAAAAAACGAAATGGTGCACCTGTTATTTTGCTATCCACTGACCGTTGAATTAACATGTAAGAATAACTAGACAATAAATTTTCACCAACATGAACAAAAGAGTTAAGGAAGTGTTGCAACCAAGAAGAATTGACAAATGATAGATCCAATTTATTACGCATGAGAAGGTTATCCTGCTGGTTGTTGGTCCAAGTAAGGAGTCTTCCTGTATAATTAAGATCCACCAAGTCCATCCTTGCTAAGAAGTTAGACAATTCCTTCATCAAACCCATCTTAAATTGTCTACCTCTGTTCATTTCAGACAAACACAGAGAGCAGTTGAAATCACCCACAACAAGCTAGTGAGTAGATATATTGCTCTGAATAATTTCTAATTCTCTCCATATTATATTCCTTCGGAAACCAAAATTAGAGGCAAATATAAGAGAAAGCTCAAAAACCACTAATGTACCTCGTAGCTGACACTTTAAATGAATCAACTCTTCTGAAATTTGTATCGCTTAAACTCTTATCATATCCAAGTTGTATAGGCAAATAATTATGTCGTTATAATGTGAGTTGTGATTGGAAATAAGCTTCCAGTTAGTACCCAAAAACATTGAACCAAAAAGGGATTGGGGGTCTTTTATTTTGGTTTCAAGAAGTCCTAATAAACAAGGCTTCATCTCCCTCACCATCTCCCTCATTAGTGTTATTTTCTTTGCTTTCACAATAGCTTCCATTAATCTTGTTAGATGATTTAACGACTACGTATTCTTTTTTTTCTTTATTTAGGAAAATTGTGAAAAGGTAAAGATCAATAGAGGCAAAATTAAAACACCTACAATCAAGAGTCCAAATCATTTGTAGTTGTTCAAAATGAATATGTAAGATCTTTGTTTGCAAGTTATGATTATATCAATAAACACTATATTATTTATTGTGCCTTGTATTTTTCTTGCGTAAAATAGATTAAGAAGGAACTATATCGACAAGAGTGTGATAAATCATACTATACAAAGTCATTCATTATGAAGAAGGTAAAGGATGCATACCAAAAGAAGCAAAAAATAACAACGTAAATATAAAATTTTCTTTAATATTTTAGTTCATTTATTAATGTAATAGTAAGTAATAATATTTGGATTGAATATTGATTTTATCTTTTTAATTTTAGAATAAGATGTAAGAGTTGTTAGAAAAATCTATATATGAGAGGAATAAGGTCAATGTAGAAGACATTTGTAATAGTCTACTTGGTACATGTTCTGAATATGTCAAAGGTCTTGAGTGTAGCCCTAAGTTAAATGTTTTAACCTCATCAACTAAAACAATCATTCAACAACTTCAAGGGGAAAACAAGACGCTTAAAGGCTAAATTATAAGAAACTCGAGCAAAATTAACCAAATATGATAAGTTATTCAGAAAATTACTTGGCCCATATTGTGAAAATGAAGAGGAAAGCAAATGTTATTAATTACATGTCTTATACTTTTTTTCTTTCAATTCCTATTTCTATTATAATTTAAATTTAATACATTTTTCTCATATTATAGAATTGATGAAGATGCAACTGCAGAGTAATTAAGTTGTAAATAATGAAGTTATTTGATGTTTGCTTTAATCATAATATTTTTAGTATATTTTAACCAAGCTTTTTGAATTATTACAGAATTATCAACATGGACTATATTAGCTGCTCATTCTAATTATGTCATTTTTTTTTGTAATCTCAGCATTTATAATTTGTAAATTGCTCTATTTATCTACTATTTTGTCTTAAAATTGTATTTAAGTCTTGTTTACGATCAATATTATTATTTTTGTTATAATTTAATGATATTTTACTTTTTATATATAATACTTCAAATTTTCAATTTTTTTGTACAATTGATTTTTAAAATAAATTCACAATAACAAATATATTGATACAATATATACAATGATATGGATACAAAGTCAAGCATAGTCAAAATTAATAGGGATGATTTCAGAAATCGTTGCTAATAGTTTTTCACTATGCAGTATGATTTTTTTCGAATCCAAATATCAACTTTATTGTTGTGAGATGAAATTCTTAATGTTCATTCAAGCATCTTATCGATTGCACCCTTAAAGTGTTAATTATTAATTATTTGATTTAAAAAATTTAATAGAAGTCACCAACATATGTAATCGCTCTAAAGGTGCCACCAACTTTGAAGCTAAAAGATTAAAAAAAAAAAGTGAGGATTACAGTTTATAATTATAAAGAACCTTTTTTTTAAGCGCTAATGTGTGGTGCATCCAATTTTCTTTTTCTTTGTTGCGGGAGATTTTTTTTTGTGAGCATTGATTGATATTTTATCTCTTCAATTGTATATCTTTCTATTCCACTGCTTAAAGTGCATCGAGCCCCATCACCACTCAATTCATTAACGAGATCCCTTTTTGTGGATCGAAAAAGAAATGTAAATAATATTAAACAATAATAACGATAATAAAAAATAATTAAAATATCTCAATTTTACAACCTCCACCTCCACTTCCACTCCTGTGATCGATTATACCTTATTTAGTTAGGTTTTGATAAGTGAATAATTCAATTCATATTAATATCATTAGTAGATTCTTTAAGCACAGATTGCAACTCTAAATTGTTTTTCTCTCCTTCATTCTCTTCAATGTCCCACTCCTTAGGTTCTTCCATGATCCCTCTCTTCCTGAACTTGGACGTATAACAAAAGTTGAAGGATTGCTACTGGCATCCAACAAAAATAGGTGACTGCAAAGAGAAGAATTCAAGTTAGACAAGCATCAAAATCATAAAAAAATGGCTAAAATGATTAGTGATTTAAAAAATTGTTACTATTTTTTTAGTGATTATCACTATTATAAATTGTAAAAGATAATATTTTAATAAAATACCATCAAAATGAATATATTGGATCTTCTATTTTTTTTTTTAACGAAAGTGAAAAAAAATAAAGAAGAGAAACATGGGTATGAAAGAACCGCAACGAAGAGATCATGGCTCAATAGTCCACAGAGAACTTGCCTGGAATAAGAAGAATGATAGGTAAAATGGCATGAATTTCACGCTTTTTGTATCTGTCACTTTCTTCTGCAAGAGAAGTAGGAAAAAAGCAAGTTGCCGGAAAGTCAGGATAAAGGAACAATAATGAGATGCAAATATTCATTCAGAATATATGTTACAAGCGTCACACTTCTTTTGATATTTGCTTATAGACATACAAGTAAATTGATTGGATTATAGCATTTTGTTCTGATTCTGAGTAAGCTCCAAATTCTTGGGTAGGTTATGCTTTGGTAAGTAGTAGGCTTCAAGAGGCTTGAAGATCGAAGAAGGAATATATATAGGAATATATGTAGATTGGCAGTTATATAAAATGAAGGAGAACATTAGGACGAGCCATTTGGGCTATGTGATACTTTGGGCTCGGAATAGCTGTCTTTGTCTTGTCTATGGCTATGGATAACCAGCAATCTCAATTAGGATTAGTAACGGGCTCGAGTCTTAGCCCAAAGTTTTTTTAAAGTCTAATTGATATGTTAATTTTAAAGAGAATTAAATTGGATCCAACTAATTTGTTATGATTATTTAAGTACTGAAAAATTTATTCTTGTTGATTTTGAAATACGAAAAGCTAAGCTTATGCTATTCACCTTAAAGCTGAATTGATGTGAATAAACTAATTAGTTATAAGATTGTAAGCAAGAATAGACAAGCCCTTATGTACAGCAAGTTTAATTAGGATTAATATTAAGTTCGATTCTTAGCTTGAAAAAAATTGCTAAACTTAAAATTTAAATTTGACTAAACTTTATTTGATAAGTTAATTTTGATCTGAGTTAGATTAGATCTAACTAATTTTTTATAATTGATTAAGCTTGAAAACTTTTATCCTTGTTGACTTTGGGTTAACACAGGCCGATCTCAAGCTAATTTACGGTCCTTAATCTGAGTTAGTCTGAGAAGTAATATCTTTAGGTTCTCACAGTGATGAATGCATTAGGAAATTGCTAGGAGTGTTGGATGAACTTCAGAAACTAAGTTATGAACTGCCTTGGAAAGCCAAGGTAGTTCCTTAACAATGGGAAATAATTCCAAGTAAACCTCTAGGATTGAGTCAGTTACCACATCTAGCACAACATTGAAAACATCCCACAAATAGCTTGCGACAGGGGTGATCATGGAATGCAAATGTTGAAACTAAACAACACTATAACAGGTCTGCCATAGCAGCAATCTTCACCTGCATGGTCAAAGCACTTCCACGAATGTGGGAACTAATAAATGATAACTCGAGAAGTATTCCTAAGCCACTAATTGTGATTAGTGGCAAATTTTCTCATTTGTTGCTCACAACCAACGTTCCATACCAAGTATCGAGAAGACAATTCAGAAGTGTGATTATGTAAGGAATACATCAAAATCCTTCAACTAAAAGTTAATTTGTAACTAAAAGATTATATTATGCTTATCGTATCAGAACTTGAAATCTAATGCTACACTACGTAGTTAAGAGCTAGACATTATTACATGGGTGCAAAGTAAAATGACAATGAAGCTGCGTCACTGAAACAGAAACAAAAACACAAGCAGAGTTGATATGTTAGATTACCGCAACATATGCGATCCTAACACCGAGTTACAAGTTATCCAAGAAAACTACGAACAAAGATAGGCTATAAGTGTAACACCTATATATATTTAATATGTGGCTCATTAAACAATTATGGTTTTAATAATATTAAATGCTAACTTATGATTGATCAATTTGATGAAAGAAGATAATGTTGATTTAATTTAAAACTGGTCCTCTCTCTTGCCCATATATAACCCTGTTTATTTTCACCTTCAAAAAGCATAATTATAGAGAAAAAGAAAAGAGAAACAAGTTTCTTCACATTTAATTTTTTTTTAATGGGTCTTTATCAATGTTACACTTATGGATTAAGGTATGTATTATACATTTTATATTTTCATGTAAACATAGAATTTTCAAATCTGGGCTAAAGAATTATTGAGATTATGTTTATGCAATAAATTATGTTTACAATAAGTACCCATAATTTCAACTGCCATTCGGAGCATTCCCATTCTTCTCGACTCTGAAAGTTTAGAACAGCCTCAGTTATCTTTCAACTCACAATTAAAAGCCGTGTTATGGAGTGTTCAACAACCTTCATAACACAATGGTGTGTGTTATGGAATATTGATGAGCACTCTTGGGGGATTCATAGACCATGGTGGGATTGGTGAGAAAGAAGAATATTGCACAGTGGAATGCGGCGTAAAGCTGTGGATGAGATTTACTCACTCAATTACTCGTTTTTTGTTTTATATATCCATCAGAGAAAGTCTAAAAGCTCTAGTAGAAAAGGAGATGGCCTCCTATACCAATAGACATTCACTATGTAAACACTTTCTGCTAAAAAAGGAGCTGCATATTTGTCCTGATATGTTCAAGTGTCCCCCCATTTATATGTTCAATCATATAAAAGAAAAAAAAAATTGTGAGCTACATTTCATATTTGTTACTGCTTAGATTTTAAATCTATATTGTTTTTATTTGGACATGTTCTAGTCACGTATAAAACTCAGTCACATGTAGTACTCGTGCTATGCTATCCTTACTTGGCCTTTTGATGGTAGAAAGTTGACATTTCAAATTAATTTTCTTCTATGCTTTATGGGAGGTAGAGAAGCTCGCCTGAACTTACCTGTGTATTTTCATTTTCAGGTTATTATGATGATTCGACAGTAGGTTGTTTCATTTGAATAAAAAATGATTTTGTAGTGGATTTTCTTAAACGAATCTAAACTCGGATCGAATCTGAATTCCAGTTGAATTCAAGTTCAAACCTATAAAACAAATCGTGCCTTGTCATAGTCCTATCTTATAAAATTTCGAATTTGAACCTGCTAATCCGGCTCATTGCCAACTCTATGCTGCTATTTCTAGGATCTTACACACTTTTTCATGCTTTCTGACCTTCACTCGAAGCACCAATCAAAGCAGGGACTTTATGAAATTTTTATGTTCATCTTCTACTTTTAATCTCTTTACCTCACTGAGTAGAGGACTCGAATTGATCAAAAAGCAACAATTGCCAAATTTGAATTGACAAAAGAAGCAATTCTCAAACACTTCTTTAGATCTTGCACCAATATATATATATGTATGTATCATATCATATCCATGAAGCACTATCCTTAATGCTGCTCAGACATCACTTTACACCTCAGGAGTAACTCATTCGGTTCAGATAAAAAGGAAGAATCAATTCTAACATTGCTTCCACTTCTAAATTGGATTTGTAATCATGCTAACTATCTTTCCTATGTTTGATGCAAAATCAAAAAGGTTCGAGTTCTTTCCGACCTGATTTTTGAACAATTCTAATCGTCAAAGTTTGGACTAGATAAAGAACTAAAAAATTGCAATTGTGTGTTTGTAATTAAAAAGCTCTGCCTTCTCTCTACTCCCTTTTATCCCGTCCTTTTTGGATTTTACACTCATGCCCCTCTTTGCTTCTGCCCTCCCCACTTCTTCCAGCAATTAGCTTTCAGGTTTTTTGGTCTTTTCTTCCCCCTCAGTTTGCCTCCCCATGTAGCACCCCCTTATCACAGGATACATACCGGGACGCCCGCAGGTCACTCCGGTACATATCTTACGATAAGGGCGAGCTACGAACGATTACTACTTCACTTCACATGGCATAACTTTTTTTCTCATTTCATTTATCAAAAACAAACTGTTTACACGTCTGACATCCTGTACCATATGTACATAAATCTAAAAAGCCTAGTACAAAATGCTACAAGAAAGAGGAAAACAACAGATCTATCTATGATAACTTGCATTTTGTCATGTTAATTCTTTGTGTTTTATGTTCTTTTGCTAGATTTTTGTGATGCTTTGCTTGTGTTACTTTGATAATTCGTGTCTTTGTTTGTGTTAGGTGTCAAAACACAAAGTGATGAAATTTGAAGTGAAAGTTAGAGATATTTTAATTATCTAATCGATTAGCTACAACTACAAGTGATGCGGCGCAAACTAGATGTTGGACCCCGAACTTTTGATGAAAATTAGAAATATTAAAATGAATTTAAATGAGAAAGAAATTGGTGAGAAAA
>JANZLX010018064.1:0-10527 GCA_025531955.1 Erythroxylum orinocense | reverse complement strand
TATTATTTTTAATTACTTATAATTATAAAACTCTTTGTCTTACACTTGGTTAAACAATGACAATAAAGCACATGTTGCATAAGTCTCATATGTGGACCAATCAAATATTATAAATTTGGTGATTCAATAAGTTTTTTAATTGAAATAATTAAACAAGCGTAAAATAATAATTTAAGATAATTATAATAAAGTATTATCTTAAATCGAGTTTGATTAATTCAAATCAAGTTTAAGAGTTGAGCTTTGTTAGAGTTTTTCATATTGATTAAACGTGGAAATGTTACACGGTTTATAAGTGGTAAAGTCAATCAAGCTCAATTCTTATTAATGGAGTCTACACTCTGCCCATATTAAAAATTCGCATCAAAGCAGGTTTGGTTCGGATTATTAATTTTTAAGTTATCCGTCTAGATGTCCAGTCTCAGTGGCTCAATCCGGTTACCACTGTGTTTATTTCAAGTGACAACTAGATGTTGAGCCTCAGTTACACTTAAGGTAGAATATTAGAGTATCTTATATTTAACTAAATATAAAAATATTAAAGGGTTTATAAGAGGTAAGGGTCAACTATTCAAATGACTAGTTCTAGTTATTTAGCAATGATTGACCAAAACCCAATTCTTGTTAGTGGATTCTACACTCTGCTTATATTAAAAATTATAATAAGCTCGAACATTATGTCAATAAAATTTAATTGATCTATGTGTGATATTCATGTCGTATACTTTTTTGTTATTTTAAAATAAGATTCTAATAAAATATTTTTTTAAAATTAACAATTATATGTTTTTCAATAAATTTAAATATTAAAGAGTTTTTAAAATACAAGAGGAGTCTTTTATATTTTATTCATGATTAGAAATGTTATATCTTAACTTAAAGTTTCAAAATTATAAATTATAAATCTTATTTTTCATAAATAACTTGCTTCATTCTCATATTGTTTTGGTTTTTCATTCCACTTGTAAATTTTTAATTATTTATTAACTAAAACACGTGATAAACCTTGGATTCATATGAATCTAGAGCTTTGTCCTAAGTGAGAAGGTCAAAAGGGAAATGGAAGTGTCCTTATCTAGCTTACTTGGAATGCCACATATAAGAATAAAAATAAGTTGAATCAAATTGAGCCGCATTTGACTTTTTTTTATTTATTTTAAAACTGATTTAAAATTTGATTAATATCATTTGGGTCTAATTTTAACAACGCTATTTTAAAATTTGGTTGAATCGGTTTTGAATCGTTCGAATTGAACCGAACCGGTTTAACACTTAATCAATATTTAAACAAATTAGAAGAGATCGAATGTGGGCACTCCAAAGAGGACTGATCTTGTCATGTTACGTAACGAACTCTTCAACACAAATTTGACCAAACAAGAGACATAGACAGGGGACAAAGGGATAAGATAAGACCCCCCTAAGGAAGAGATGCATTATGTAAGTTAGCTGCCGACTGCTTCATGAAGCAAGAAACCATTGTCTGTTGCTTTAGCAAGTACACAATATAAAGAGTTATTCATCCCAGGAAGATATTGTTGAAAATTTATAAAATTAGTAATTCTACTTTAGAGAGCTACGTCATATGAAGTGAGTTTTTTTTTTAAAAAAATGAAAGAACCGCAGCTGCTATCATTTAGATGTGCATTGGATAAATATCACTCAAATCAATATTTATTATTCGTCAAACTCGAGTTGAAATCAACATTAACTCTAAATTGGATCAACCCAAATACCTGAATTTAAATTAGTTAAGTACAATCAAATTTAAGCATTTAAGTTTAATTTCAATCAAACCAAACTTGTTGACTTTACGTTGAATCTGAATTAATTTGTTATTCACATATATGCGTAAAGCATTATGTCTAAAATTAGCAATTACTCCCTCCAATTCATAATAAGTATCATTTTATAGGGATTTTAATTATTCAAAATAAGTATCATTTGTGACTTTCTACGCATATTTATAATTTTACTTCCAAAATTACCTTTTAATTTCTCTCAAATCTTAATTACACAGATTATATTTTCAAGGTACTTTAACATATAATTAATAAGGGTATATCAGATATTTCATTAACTTTCTTAATAAACGTGCATTCTTTTAAAACGACACATATTATGAATCGGAGGGAGTAATAAAATTCAATCCGCCTTAATTAAATGTGATTGTCCTAATTTAGGCTTTCAAACTGAGCAAGCTCGGATTACACGACTCGAGTCTAATTGTGCTTCCAACTTCGGACATGTCTGATTGTGCTTCAAACTTCAGACATTACATGTTTGACCGAGTCGACTCTACTTCTTCGCATCCTTAATTATATCGAACTGTCAAAGAGAGTTACAACACATGGAAGCAAGTTGCTGCCCTACTGGTCATGCACTCATACTTTTAATATTATTTGCGGCTCTTACTCATACTTAATTATTCCATCTTTGACCCTAATCAGGCATTAATTTTTAGCAGAAAACGGAGTTAGTCGTATACAAAATGTTTTTTGTGCTGTGGGGACAAACTGGACACTGACCTCTTTGACTATATCAATTCAACACCGAACCATAAATAATAGTAATGCACACGTATGAGTGTGGGAGCAACATTCTTGAACCCTTGTGAGTTTTAAGGGTGGATTTCTTGTAGGTTTGTGGGTTGCTCACCTTCCCCTTTTCGAATCGCTGAGTACCTGATTTACATCTTCCCAGTTGCTTCGTTGGGTAGGGGTGTGGGGGGCCCTTTGGGTTGGGGATTCAACCTTTTGCTCCAGTAATGCACACATACATATATTATATTAAAACAAAAATAAAAATAAAATAAAAGATTTTAAAATGCTTAATTTTTTTGAAAAATTTAAATTTAGTATTTAAATTTTTAAAAATTTCAGTTAAATAACTAATTTTTTAAAACCTTAATAATTCAATTTAAAACATTAATTTTTAGTGACATTTAGCGGAAAAAATCAACGAATCTTGTACATAGGGCTCTCGCTTTAGTAATATTTAGTGAACATATCATATTATTAAAAAAATATTACATGTGAACCAATAAAATGTATTATCATCCACTCTACTAGTTATGATTAAAATTGTATATTATTAAACTTCTTCAAACCTCACGTATCAGTGAGATTTTTACTAAATGTAATTATTGTTGATGATGTTAAATAATGTATTATCATATCCTGAAATTATTAATTTAATTCAAACTTAATTAATTCAAGTTAAATTTAATCATTGTGATGAGTTACAGTATCAATAATATTTGATTAGTTTATATATAAGGCTTATATAATTTTAATTAAAATTTAAAAGTTATAAAATAACAATTTTAATAATTAAAATTTTTAAAGTTTCTTTAAAAAAAGTGTATAGCTTTTATACTGATTTGTAGATTATATATTATAAACAAATTATTTAATAATTTAACAAAATAGTATTTAAAAATTTTAATATATCGGAATTTCTGATTTTTCTGTAGAGATTATTAAATTAATACACAACACATGTTATTTGACCGAAACAAATTTCAATACCGACTGCTCTCAAAGTCTCGAAACCTTCGTGTAAAGGGTGTTTAAGGCCGCCAATTGCTACGACTGAATGCGGTCTGACGTGACGCATTATGCAATAAAACACTCGAGTGACTCGACTGCTAAACCCAGTTAGCCTTTACGCCGTCGTCATGCCAAGTTGTCTAACAGCTACCAGTAGCAGTCTACCGTGGTGGCTCCGATATTAATGGAAAACTGTTGTCTAACCTCTAACCTCTGCAGTAGGGCAGTGTGGTCCAGTTTACTAATCAGACACTTTCATTAGGCAATTCAGCTGATTAGTCATGCGGGTATGAGATATTTTTCAGGATTTGGATAATCTTATATATTCAGAAAAAAAATTGTATTTTAATATTTTTATTAAAATTAGTCTTCCAGCTGAAAATATCAGAAAGTATGTTGGTTAATATATCTTCTCATCTCTAGCAGGCCATATTTGGCTGAGGGTTTAGTAACAGAACTGAAAAGAACATAACATACTTTCATCATTTAGTTTAGGGTTTTATCAATGGAATGAGATGAAAGTTGAGGTTTTCATGTTACGCTTCACACAGTAAAAATAAGAAACTTTCGATTCGAAGAGCTTAGGATGGAACGTAAACCAATAAATACATACTATCTAATATAACTTCAATAATTTTTTTCTTAATACCAATTATTTCTTTTAACCCTAACTCTCTTTTCCCATACTCATTTATTACGGTTCACAAAAATTGTATAAAATTAATGTTATTTTTATATTATTTCTCCTTAACCTAATAATAATACTTTTATATTATTAATAATAAATTGTATATAATTAATAATATAATAACATTTTTATTAATGAAAAATAAAAACGATTCTTTAATTGTTTTGTATATATTTCTATATAAGTAAAAATATAAATAAATTATTTTTAAATATAAATCATATAATAGAATAAACTAAAATTTAATAAAATAAAATATATTAAATAATGAAGAATAATATTGTATATAATTAATAATAAAATAATAAAAATTTTATTATTTTATAATAGAAAAAATATAAAAAATTATTTGTTACGGTTGTGACTTAAACCGTGACTTTTTAATTGGACATGATTTCTATTTTAAAATTACAGCGTTAAACCTCTTGTAACAACTATTTTAATATCAGGAATATAATAATCATTTATTATATATTAAATTTCATTCCATCAATTTTTCAAACAAAATTTCACTACATTATATTACTAATCTTTCTATCCCTCTCAAACAACTTTTTACTATATTACATTTCATTCCATTATAAATCGTTTCGTTTTATTCTATTCCTAATTAACATCTAACTAAACAGGTCCTAAATGAAGTTGAACAATTTGATTAAGTAGTTGACGTAATTGGAGTACAAGAAGAAATATACAATTAATTTAAATCATCTATTATAAAAATATTGTATAAGATATTTTCCAAAATTCTAAGTAAATTTTAATTTAAATATTTTAATACGTGTATTTAAAAAAAATTACAAACGTTTAATTTAATCTTTTTATAAATTATAACTTATAAAAAAAATATATTTCATGTCCTTTTGTGCAACATCGTATCCTTTAGAAAAATCTAAGGATCATGAATTTCGAAAGCCAGCTTTAACTTGTTCTTCCTGGAACTTTGTACAATGTTTATGTTGATAAAGTTTTCATATAACCACACAAATCCGTAACTCGCGTCGTACTAGCCGTCCAAGCAACAGAAGAAGAGTCGTAGAGAGAATCACGAGAGGGGGAAAAAACAAACAGATTCGTTCCATTCACGACAAACACGTCCACGTAGCTCTTAGAGGTGGCTTTTTTTTAATTACAAGGGAAAAAAAACAACTAAAAATACAAAAACTCTCAACCCGGGCACCCCCTAAGGGCCCTAATTACAAGGGAAAAAAAACAACTAAAAATACAAAAACTCTCAACCCGGGCACCCCCTAAGGGCCCTAACGCAGGGTGTGAGGATACAGCGCTTTGATCATATCATGATAGAGTACGCCCCGAACAATCATTGAAGGCTCTTGAAGATAATGCAGTCCAGGCCTCGATCGAGATGCTAACGCAGCTAGTCTATCGGCAAATTGTTTCCCTTCTCGATGGATATGTTGTAGTTGGACCTCTCAATTGCGATGAATCAATTCTCGAATACCTACCACCAAAGGATAAATGTCAAACATAACACTATGGGAGGAGAAGAGAATATTAATAACCTCCAACAAATTCACTTCAACTACCACTCGCGCCGATAGCCACGATTCCATGCCAGGGAGAGGCCTGAATGGACCCTTCATAATTCTGCCTCAGGGGCACTCTCACTCTAATATTCTAGAGAAAGCCGCCACACCAGTGACCTTTGCTTATTCGCAGGAGCCCTTCAATTATAGCCATGTTGGATCCTGGGTTTATTGCGCCATCCGTGTTGAGTTTGACCCACTCCTCTATCGGATTGTTTCAACTCACAAGAGTACCCAAAGGCATACCCTACGTCTGGAAGACCCGACTTTCCACCGTATTGGCCCGGAAGATCCATCCAACATAATCCCGTACACTCAGGTACAAAACGTGAACCTGAGGTTTATTTAAACGCTACGTACAATACTAACTAAAATTCAGAAGGTTTCCCCTATTTCCCGCTCGAGCATTAATCTTGTTGAGTTGTATACAAGCCAGTGGATTATTTATTTGAGAAGTTCTGTTTAGTATCCAATTGTATTGATCAATCAATCGACAACGAATGATTCTGATTACAAGGTTGTGACCTTGTGAAATATGTAAGAGAAGAACTATTGGGAATTATTGTATGTTAGGAATTCTTGTAGATAATATTCTTTGTAACCGTAGGATATTGTTTTCCTTTTATATTGGTTCTGTTAGCTGATCTTTAGGGAAGTTGTCAAAAGAGAAGGGACTTTTCACTTGTATATATTGATATACTGATAATGAGAAAAAGGAAGTGATTTTCCTCCATTAACAGTATGCTATCGTATCATGGTATCAGAGCCAGGTTATAAACATTGATTTTTTTTTCTTTTCAAACACAAGATCATCGGTCATGTCTGGTGAAACGCAAAGAAAGACAATTTCTCCATACGACATAACCACACTTGATAATCCTAGAATATCGATTATTCAAGTGCAATTGAAGGGCGAGAACCATGATGAATGGTCTTGAGCTTTCTGAACGGCCTTCAATTGTTTTTGACAGAACAATCAGATGTCCCGGCGATAAATCTGCAAATCTTGAAGATTGGCGGACCATTAACTCACTTTTGGTTTCTTGTATCCGCAATACCATCATGCCTACCTTACGTTCGACCATTTTGCATGTTAAGGTAGCTCAGAACCTTTGGAATGACATTTAAGAACGGTTCTCAATGGCTAATGGACCGTGTGTTCAGCAGCTTGGCACCAATCTCGCGAACTGCTGACAACAAGGAATGACGATCGTCAGTTACTTTGGTCGTCTAAAACAAATTTAGGATGAACTAGCTAATTTTGATCAATTACCGATTTGTCGTTGTGGCACGTGCACTTGCAATCTTGCTACAGTATTAGAACAGAGAAAGGAGGAAGAAAAAGTTCATTTGTTTCTACTAGGCTTGGACGACTCTATGTACGGGATGGTTAGCTTGAACATTTTGGCTCAAGATCCATTACCGCCCTTGAACAAAGCTTACTCTCTTCTTATACAAGAGGAGAGTAAAAACAATATCTCGAGGGAAGTAGGACGTCGCAAACGTGATGGCTATAGTTGTGCAAAGTCGTGGTCGAAGTGAAGGCTGAGACAAAGACAGTGTGTTCCCACTGCAAACATCGGGGACATGATGTTGAAAATTGCTTTGCCATCATTGGGTACCTCGAGTGGTGGGGAGGTCACCCCCATAGTGACGTGAAAAGCACAGGACATGGGAAATCAGTAGGTTGTAGATATAATGGCAGTGGTCGCGGCAAGCCTGGGTTACGGGCTATTGCTGCCCAAACCCAAGGAGAGGGTTCCTCCTTGAACCCAGATGCAGCTGAGGGATCGATTTCACCTGGACTTGGCAGTGAGCAATGGGGTTTATTGCTGCAAGCACTAAAATTTCAGAAGAACAATCCTCATGAGAAAATGACTGGTAAGCAACTTTCTTAGATTATTGAAACGGGAGCGTCCAACCACATGGTGGGCAATCTCAGTAATCTGTGAGGCGTGTGCGGTATTGCTAGCTGTCCGGTTGGTTTATCGAATGGGAGTCACGTCGAAGCCACTAAGGAGGGCGAAGTCAATATTATCGATGACTTAGTGTTGAAAGACGTTCTTTTTGTGCCCAACTTGACTTGCAATTTGATTTCTATATCACAACTCATTGATCATTCCAACTGCCTTGTTCAATTCACAAAAACATTGTGTGATATACAGGACCGCACTTCGCAAACGCTGATTGGAGTGGGTGAGATACGGGATGGACTCTACTACTTTCGGGGTGCAATGAGCATTAAAGCATTGCAGACAAATACTAGAGATTCTTTTGAATTTTGGCACAACCGCTTGGGTCATCCATCCTAACGAGTGGCCAAGTTAGTCTCGAAAATAAATAGTAGAAGCAGTAGAGATTTTTTAAATAACAATTGGGATGTCTGTTTTTAGGCAAAGCAAGTTAGAGATAAGTTTCCTTTAAGTGAACATCATGCTAATGGTATTTTTGAGTTGATACATTGCCATTTATGGGGTCCATATCGTTTTCTGTCTTCCTGTGGTGCCTCTTATTTTTTGACGAATGTGGATGATTTTTTACGTAATGTGCGGAATTTTCTTTTGAATGATAAAACCGAAGTATCCCAAACTATGAAAAAAAATTCACCATGGTTGAGCATCAGTTTCACAAACAAATTAAAACCTTAAGAAGTGATAATGGTACCAAGTTCACCTGTTTGACAAGTTATTTTGTTGAGAACGTGATTATGTTTGAGACTTCTTGTATGGGTACTCCTCAATAAAATGGGCGGGTTGAAAGGAAACACATACATATTTTGAACTTAGCCCTTGCTTTACGATTTCATGGGTCACTAACGATTGAATTTTGGAGGGAATTTGTATTGACTGCGGGATACCTCATAAATTGCACCCCTTCTTTGGTTTTAAATGGAAAGAATTCGTATGAAGTTTTGTTTGGACGTTGTCCTGATTATGGTCATATGAGAATTTTTGGGTCATTATGTTTTGCTCATTGCAAGAATGGAGACAAATTTGCTAGCCGGAGTTGTCGATGTGTTTTTATGGGGTACCCTTACAAAAAAAAAGGATGGAGACTTTATGATTTGGAGAGCAAGGTATTCTTTGTTTCACGAGATGTTGTGTTTGATGAGGCCCAATTACCATTTGCTACTATAACTGAAAATCAATCCTATGACCAAACCAAAGACCCATTTAGCCTAGGGGATGTTGTTCTTGAATTGATAGACGAGGAGATACTACCAGCCAGGGGGGTGCACATGACGGTAATGTGGTAGGCAGTGGGGACAGATCCCCATATCATGACACTACTGAGGGGATAGTAGCTCGACAGGAGGGTAATCATGACACTACTGAGGGGACAGTAGCTCGACAAGAGGGTAACACGGCATCGACTGTGTTGGGTCGCGACACCGTCAGTGACAAACTTCAATTCAACTGCAGGACTATGTCACACATACCATCCAGAATGTGAGTCCATCCGCCCAATCACCCCCTTCACAACAGTCCGCAAGTAAACCCTATCCTATAGCACACTTTGTTAACTGTGAAAACTTTTATGTGCGGCATCGGAATTTTATTACAACCATCACAGCAGACCGGGAACCCAGTTCTTATTCTGAGGCAGTCAAAGGCGCGGGTTGGCATGCAATAATGCAAAGTGAAATTCATGCTCTATGAAAAAAATGAGACTTGGGTGATTGATGATCTTCTAAAAAGGAAGAAGGTTCTTAGATGCAAATGGGTGTACAAAATAAAGTATCACTGCAATAGCACAATCAAGCAACTGAAGGCAAGGCTTGTGATATTTGGCAATCGCCAAGTTGCAGGAATTGATTACAATGACACTTTTGCTCCTGTTGCAAAGATGGTCACAATTCGGCTTTTTCTAGCAATTACGGCAGCCAAAGCAATGGGAACTCTATCAAATGGACGTTCATAATCCCTTCCTGCACGGAGGCCTTCAAGAGGAGGTATATATAAAGCTCCCATCAGGTTTTCAGGTGGTCGGTTCGGGAAAGGTATGCAAACTTCGGAAGTCCCTTTATGAGCTTAAACAGGCTCCGCGGTGTTGGTTTGTAAAATTGTCGATAGTATTAACTACCTACGACTTCACATAATCTCGCTCCGATTATTCTCTCTTCACTATACACCAGGCCGGGATGCAACTCAACGTCCTTGTATACGTGGACGATCTCATCATTTCCGGAAACAATTATGATGCCATCACCGAGTTTAAAGCTTATCTTAGTAAGTGTTTGAGTTTAAAGCTTATCTTAGTAAGTGTTTTCATATGAAAGACTTGGGGACGCTCAAGTACTTCTTAAGCGTGGAGGTTGCCCGTGCACCCGAGGGGATTTTCTTGCGTCAACGCAAATACGCACTTGATATCATTTATGAAGTTGGTTTGCTAAGGGCTAAGCCGGCTAGTATTCTCGTCGAACAAAATCACCCTTTGGCTTTAGCAACAGGAAAACTTCTCGAGAACCCCGAGAAGTATCGGAGACTAGTTGAAAGCCTGATATATCTCTGCTTCACTCGCCCGGAGCTTGCTTACAGTGTTCATATTCTGTCACAGTTTATGCAATAACCTCGCATCAAGCATTAGGAGACGACGCTTCAAGTGGTGTGGTTTTTTAAGGGTAATCCAGGTCAAGGTATTCTCTTGAGTAGCACATGTGATTTACTGTAACGCCCCAAATTAGGGGTTAGAAGACATGAGTACAAATTATGAAATTGGCATGCAATCATGATATTTTCCG
>JANZLX010018054.1:0-10527 GCA_025531955.1 Erythroxylum orinocense | reverse complement strand
GTGTGATGTTTGGTTTATTTGTTCTGTCTTGGGTGGCATCCATGTATCCTCCCAGGGGGTATTTGGGTGTTACAATAATAGTTGGAGAATTGAAGCTTGAGCTCGATTGTCTACTGTTTTTCACGCGTATGAATGTTTACAACAAAAAAAATAAAATTTTGATACTGAGTTTACTGAGTGATGTAGCACGCTACCTTCGCGGGGCACGGATTCGGATATCACCATCGATGTCCGGTTCGGGTCACGCGGGAGTGGGGTGTTACATCTAGAGTCTATGGATTGTGGCCCATAAAATTCTTGTGTATCTTCCAACTTTATTTTATTAAATATTATTTACATATATATAAACCTCAAATAAATATGTAGAGATTTATTGAAATATAATAAGATCATCTAGATAAAACAGAGGATTTGTTTCGGATTGTTAGACAATCATGCAAGCTAATCATCTACATGCTTATTTGATATAAAATGTGTTACTTACTATCAAAAAATACTATTTAATTCATAGTACATTGATCTAATTCAAGTAGATTTTAATTTGAGTTGGTCCAAGCATTAATATTAATATATTGATTGGTGTTTATCAAATGTTATCAACCGCATTGATATGGACCAGAAATTGAAAGAAGGCGCGTCAAACTTGTTACAAACTCAATGAAATTGAAACGAAGCAGAAGAACTAAACTAAGCTCTGTGAAGAAACGAAACTGAGAAGAGGTTCTGAACAACATGGAACAGAGAAAAGGACGAAGGTTAGTGCTTTTCCCTTTACCATTTCAAGGCCACATAAACCCAGTGCTTCAACTTGCGAACATACTTCACTCCATGGTTTCTCTAACACAATGATTCATATCATGTTTTGTTGGAATTTTATGAGCCACTCGTGTAAATATATGTACATAGATTTTTATCTTAGTTATAACTCTAATAAAACGTGATTTAATTTCGTAAATAAATTGGACCACAAAATATTAATTAAGTAATAATATGAGTCTGATGTGTAGAAGCCCATTACAAGTTATTATAGTTAATAGACCATAAGTGAAAACTGACTATAAAAGAGTTGTAGTCCCTATGTTAGATACATTCTTGGCATTCCTTCGAAAATAGGTTCTATCAGTTTTCTCTGTTCTATAAGGAGAATTCATTTGATTCTGGATCTTGGCTTTGAAGAACATAAATCCATCAAATTTTACTGTTTATATTTTTGTTGTGCAATGGATCAAGGTTAGTGTTCTTATTTTTATATATATTATTGTTTATTCGATCTGCGTATAATTTTAGTTGGTTAATAAGTGTTTAGAAATTTGATTATGATAATCATAAGGCTATATTTCTATTAAGTGGTATTAGAGTCACTTTACGTAGATTGTTTAAACATGATATTCAGTTTTATTTTCACTCCGTTTAGCATGTTTGCGATAGTAGAAATGAATTATAGATTTATAAATTGGGATTTTAGTGTAAACAAATTTTTTGTTTCTTTGATACACTTAATCCAAGTGATTAAACCATTTTTTGAATTATTACTTACTGTTTTTCTTGATTATTCAAGGCTGAAATAAAACTTTTGGGTAAAAATTTTGTTTTGATTGTCTTAGTCTGAAAGTGATTAGAAAATTGGTAATTAATGTTGTTGGTGTCGGAATATTGTTTCATTCGATCAAGAAACAAAAATTTGACTGTACAAATGGTGAAATCACACTGATATATAATTTTTATTTACCTGTTTTTAACAATTCGGGTAATTTTTTGTTTATTATTTGGGTCATTGATGAACCCGTCAGAGGTCAGGGACAATTGACTGTTTCTGCATTTTTGGCATGCGTGTTTCTCTCGCCAGAGAAACGGTCTCCTATTTCTCTCTGCATTTGTGCATGCAGCAGGCGCGCTAATCAGTGTATTGTCTCTTCTTCTTTTTTATACATTAGGTATCCTGGTTTAGTCAGACTAATTTTAAGTCCCTACGACCCCACCCCAAGAGTTTAGAGGATATAAATCTGGAACTCCAAGATCCCTCAGGTTCTTACGTCGCCTGTATACGTCTGCGCACAAGGAATCTTCACATACTTGATTGGTTAATTGATGATTGATCACTGGCTCCTCCTACTCAGCATCAGGTTCCCATCAGCCCTCGGGTTCCCTAGTAGCTCCAACTCCCACACTACCGCTGGAAGCGAGGCGTCCATAATTGATCTGATCAAAGAGCTGTGCCCAAGAGGTTAGAGGATCATCAATAGGAACATGCCTATTTCTTCTCCTTTAGCGTGACTCAAACTCGAGACCTCCTAGATAGGAGAGTCTTAAGTGAGGAATCTGGATCAATTGATCCACCCCTCATTGTCTATATTGTCTCTTATTATTATTATGCAAAGTCTCCCTATCAACGGAGACTCCCTTACCATTTATTTGGTAATATCCTATCTATCTAATGGAATATGATAAAAAATGCCTCCGTGGGAATCAAACCCACCATCACATGGTTATAAGCCATGCATTCTACCAGTTGAGCTAAGCATATAATAGGATAGAATTAAGTCATTTGGAATTAATTTAACAGTGGACTTATTTTTTAATAAAAATATATAACCTAAAGTTTAACTTAAATAATTTTATACACGCATATAACATATCAAGTCTTCCACTATTATATAATATCATTAGGAACTAAGGTTATAATTTCGTAATAATTAATTGAAGTCAAAATTTGGGGTTTGCTGATTGTCCATTTTTAAGTAATAATTAAAATACCTAAACTTATGTAAATTTTGGATGTTTATCATTTTGAATTAAATAGATTGAACCAATATGTTGCCAAAGTAATCTCTATTGGGTAAAATTTATTAATTTAGAATAAGAATGTATGTTTCATCTATGCAAAATAATTGGCCTAAAAGAAGGTTATTTTGGCCAGATTGTTTAATTTCATATTTGTGCGAAATAATCGGCCCAAAGTAAGGTTATTTTTGGCTAAATAGTAAGTAAAATTTTATAACATCACTGCAAAATAATCGGTCCAAAGAAAGGTTATTTTGACGTGATGGGTAGTATTAAATTATGTGAAGCATTTGGCATAACATGCTGACAATGCGTTGGTATAAAAAAAGGCACATTCTTAGGCCATTTTAATTTCAATATGTTTACTACGACCAAGAGTATCAGTTACAAATTATTATTTCTGTCCAAAGATTGAATAATAATGTTGTGCTAGGTATATTGTAATCTCCCCTTTTATAAATGTGTTTTTTTGGCTTCTTAATTTGTTGACTAATATTGAGCATTTTGTTTTGTTTCTTTTTCTTAAAGTGTCATTAATTTCTGCCAACATGAACAATTTTCCCTTGCTTAATAGAAAAAACTTCAAGAAATGGAATGAGCACATAATGATTGTGCTTGGCTGCATAGATCTAGACTTTGCATTCAGATTTGAACGTCCTGTAGCTCTGACCAACACCAGTATCGCTGATCAGATAGCTGCATATGAGAAGTGGGAATGTTCAAACTGCATGAGTCTGATGATTATGAAGCATTCCATTCCAGACTCCATAAGAGGTGGAATTCCCGATGAGGCTGATGCTAAGAGTTTCCTTAAGCAAATTTCTGACCGATTCACTGCAAACGAAAAGGTCAAAACAAGCACTGTACTAACCAAGCTTGTTTTAATGCATTATAAAGGAAAAAGAAACATCAGAGAGTATATAATGGAAATGTCTAATCTTGTCACAAAGTTAAGGGCACTTAAGTTAGAGTTGTCTGATGACATACTCATGCACTTGGTTTTGATTTCCCTTCCTGCATAATTCAGTCAGTTCAAAGTCTCCTATAATACTAAAAAGGAGAAATGGACCTTAAATGAGCTTATAGCTCAATGTGTGCAAGAAAAGGAGAGGCTGAAACAAGAGAAGACTAAAAGTGCTCATTTAGCAACAACTTCTCAGGGAAATTCCAATAAGAGGAAAAGGAAGAAAGGTAAAGAAACTACAAGCTCTGGAACAGTGCAAGGTGCACAAAAGAAATAGAATATGGCTATTCTCTGTTTCTTTTGTAAGAAACGGGTCACGTGAAGAAAGAATGTACCAAGCACACCAATTAGCGTGTTAAGAAAGGTATATTTCTCAACTTTGTTTGTTCTGAAGTTAATTTGGCTTTAATACCAATTGACACTTGGTGGATGTATACTGGTGCTACCACTCACACAAGTGTCACTATGCAGGATCACCTCAGGAGCCGAAAGCCAACTGATGGTGAAAGATACATCTATGTGGGAAATGGCAACAAGGATGTTGTTCAAGCTATTGGTTATTTTAGAATTCAGTTAGAGTCTGGTTTTTATTTACATTTAGATGAGATTTTTGTTGTACCGTCATTTAGACAGAACTTAATTTATGTTTCTAGTTTGGACAACTCTGGTTACTTTTGTCTATTTGGAAATGGTAATGTGTTGTTTCTCTAAATTCTCAAGTTGTAGCAACTGGCACTCGTGTTGACAAATTATACAAACTAGATTCTAAGACAACTAATCAATATGAAAACCTGCACTCAAGTAACATTGGTATTAAAAGAAACATAACTAATGAGAATTCATCAATGTTGTGGCATAAGCAATTAGGTTGCATCTCTAAACAGATGATATAAAGAATTGTGTATGAAGGAATTCTCAATTCCCTTGATTTATCAGATCTGGAGGTTTGCATTGAATGTGTAAAGGGAAAACAAACAAACATAAGGAAAGCAGGTGCAAACAGGAGTAATGAACAATTGGAACTGATTCATACAGATATATATGGTTCGTTCCCTACGGCTTCATGGAATGGACAACAATACTTTATTAGTTTCTTAGATGATTACTCTCGCTATGGTTATTTGTACTTAATTCATGAGAAATCACAGTTCTAAGATGTGTTCAAGAATTTCAAAGCTGAAGTTGAAAATCAACAAAGTAAGAAAATAGAGGCTATCAAGTCTGACCATGATGGTCAATATTATGGCAGGTATGATGGATCAGGTGAACAGCGTCAAAGATCCTTTGTCAAATATTTGACTGAGTGTGGTATTGTTGCTCAATACACCAGGCCTAGAACTCCCAGTTAAAATGGTGTGGCTGAAAAACGAAACCAAATTCTTAAAGACATAGTGAGAAGTATGATTAGTCATTCTTCTTTGCCGGAATCACTTTGCGGCGAAGCACTTAAAACTGCAGTTTACATCCTAAATTGAGTTCCTAGTAAAGCAGTAACTAAAACCCCATACGAGTTATGGACAAGCAAGAAGCCTAGTATTAGGCACTTGCATGTTTGGGGTTATCCAGCTGAGGCTACGCCTTATAGACCGAATGAAAAGACATTGGACTCAAGAACTATTAGTTGCTACTTTGTAGGTTACCCGAAAAAATCGAGGGGTTTCAAGTTCTATAATCCCTCAACTAGATCCTTTTTCGAAATAGGGAATGCCAAATTTGTTGAGGATGTTGATTACAAAATAAAGATATTATGTTTATAGAGGAGCGTGTTAACATTCCCACTACAGTTACAATTGAAAGTGACGATATAACCATACCTGACACTATTCAAATCATAAATCAAAATAATATTAAAAACACAATTTTAACTGCCATACCTGGAAACATTTCTTATTCAAGCCAATGAAACTTAACAACCTCAATTAGAAGTGCCTATTAGGCGATCCACTAGAGAATGGAGAAGCACAATATCAGATGACTAGATTGTATATCTCAATGAACTTGAATTTGACGTTGGGGTAGAGGATGATCCGACATTTGTAAGTTAAGTCAAATCATGTTACCACTTTGATAAGTGGATTAAAGCCATGAAGGAGGAGATGAAGTCAATAGCAGACAATGGCGTTTGGGATCTTATCGAGTTGCCTAAAGGAGCGAAACCGATTGGTTGCAAATGGATATTTAAAACCACAAAAGACTCGTGTGGTAACATTGAAAGATATATGACACACTTAGTAAGGAAGGCATTGATTATAAAAAGACCTTTTCTCCAGTTTCAACAAAGGACTCTTTTAGAATCATTATGGAACTTGTAACTCATTATGATCTCAAGCTGCATCAAATGGATATAAAGACTGTGTTTCTTAATGGAGACATTGATGAAACAATAAACATGGTGTAACCAGATAACTTTGAATCCAATGATTCAAAGCGTCTTATTTGTAAACTTAAGATATCCATTTATAGTTTAAAGCAAGTATCCTGTCAATGGTACCGAAAATTTGACCAAGTGATAACTTCATTTGGTTTTAAGCAAATCATCGTTGATCAGTGCATATATATCAAGTTCAGTGGGAGAAATTTTATTATCTTGGTGCAATATGTAGATGATATTCTACTGGCAAGCAGTGATATAGGTTTATTGCATGAAACCAAGAAATTTATGTCAAAGAATTTTGAAATGAAAGATCTTGGTGCTGCATCTTTTATCTTGAGTGTAAAGATCCATCGGGATCATAAAGAAGGTATACTTGGTTTATCACAAAAGTCCTATATTGATAAGGTGCTAAGCCGATATGGCATGCAGAATTATGCACCGAGAGACGCTCTTGTTTCCAAGGGTGATAAGTTTAGTTTGCTCCAATGTCCTAAATTGAACACACAGAAAGATGAGATGGATAAAATCCCTTATGCTTCGGTTGTAGGGAGTCTTATGTACGTACAAGTATGTACGCGTCTGGATATAGCGTTCATAATGGGGATGTTAGGCAGATATTTAAGTAACCCGAGAATGGATCATTGGAAAGCAACAAAACGGGTTATGAGGTATTTACAAAGAACAAAGGACTATATGCTCACATATAGAAGGTCAGAGCGATTGGAAATCATTGGATACACTGACTCTGATCACGCTAGATGCTGAGATAGTAGAAGATCCACCTCAGGTTATGTTTTCATGATGGATAGAGGAGATGTTTCATGGAAAAGTGAAAAACAAAAACTTGTAGCTTCTTCTACCATGGAGGCAGAATATATAGCCTATTATGAAGCATCATGTCATGGAATACGGTTGCAAAATTTTATTATTGGGCTGTAAATGGTTGATGATATAAAACGATCACTAAAGATTTATTGTGATAATGAAGCCGCTGTGCTGTATTCAAATAACAGCCAAAGTTTGTCGAAATCAAAGCATATCGGCATCAAATACTTGGCTGTGGAAAAAAGGGTTCATAATCTTCAAGTGTCTATAGAACATATTGGTACAAAATCCAATATTGTAGAGCCACTCACCAAAGGGTTGCCACCTTCAGTGTTTCATGTACATGTAGTCAATATGGGTGTAGTAGGTTTGTCAGGCATCTCACTTTAGTGGGAGTTAATCTTTTACTTCTATGTATGCTCTTTGACATCTAAAATTTATGTTTTAAGGTTTAAATTTCTAAGGTCTAAAGTTATCTTTCTGCACAGATTTTGGTTTATGAAATCTAATGAAGTTCATGTTTATCTGAAAATTATGAACTTATGGAATTTGAAGTCTATTGCGGTATTGCATAAGGTTAGAAAGTGTTTTGAGACTCTCCGAGTCACAACTTTTGAACCAGTTAGAAATAGGCATGATTATGATCACATCACATGTAATTTCCATACTACGCATCCATACTTGATCTATGTCATTGATTCTGTTAGTATTGTGACAATTGCTCGGTTTAGTCACAAAATTAGATGACAAATTGATCCTAAACCAATAAAATTGATGGACCATATTGTTTTGGAATATTTCTGGAATAAGATAGCAAGTTTGCGCGCACTAAGGTTTCCTCTATGTACATTATCAGGAACTTGAGGAATCTGCATTAGCAAAACTTGGAAAGGAATTAACCACCCGAATGTACCCTATTGTTCCATTCCATAACTACTGTCCAGCCTCTTCAAGTAGTTTGCTCAAACAGGACTGAAATTATGTTAGACTTGTAATATATTTTGAAATCTCATATTGAAGAATTTCAAAGATGGGGGAGTCTTCTTAAGTTATAAAAGGAAGACTCCTTCACCTATCTTAAGTATCTTAAAAATTACCTTTTATAAGATAAAATTCTTTCTCTTTTTTTTTTTCTAGTATTTTACTTATATTATTTCTAGAATATAGTAAAATATCAATTTAGCAGGGTCCGAGTAAGTAGGCATAATTGATTGAACCTCATTACATTCTGGGATTCTTTATTTGTCTATTTAATGGCTATTGTTAGGTATAGTTGTAGTGAATTATTGTGCTATTAATTACAGATTTAGGAAAGTTCTATCTAGGAGATTGGAATTTAAGTGGGTTCATCTTTAACCCTCCAGTCTTTCTTAGGAATTTGCCTGGTGTGATTTTTTAGTACAATCTTTCACACTCTATTAACCTAGGCAATAGTGGTCAAGGTGAATTTGTCATTATTGGTGAAAATGAATCCGAAGTTTCACAACAATTAGTATCAAAGCCAAGTTTTTTCTTAGTATACTCTTTGGTTGCAGCGTGGTCTGATCTTCTACATCAGCAAAGATTTTTCTTTGGGCTATTGACATTCCACATTGATAGCAATTGAATAGAAATTGTAGCAGAGATGACAGAAATCAAAGATACGACTGCACGAATTACGTCGATGGCTTCTACCTTGTTTATTCTAGCAAGGACTTATGTGACAAATGCAAGATTTGCGGTGGAGATTTTTGATGGTACGGGTCATTTCAGTTGGGTTCCGAAATCGATTCCCAATATGAGTGGTATCAAAGCAAGAAAAAGTATGGTATGAACAAGAAGTTGAGTTTCGAAAATGGGACCCAACAATTGCGGCATGTGGCAAATTGAAATTCAAGATGCTCTTTTTTAGCAAGATCTTGACATCGCCATTGAAGAAAAGAACACCATAATTTAATGAGGTTCAACCAATTGTGCCTATATCAGACACTACTAAATTGATATTTCAATATCTTCTGAAAATAATAAAAGTAAAATACTACAAAAGAAGAGAAGAAATTTTATCTTATAAAAGACAATTTTTGGGATGCTTAAGATAGGTGAAGGAGTTTTTCTTTTATAACTTAAGAAGACTTCCCCATCTTTGTAATTCTTCAATTTCTTCAATATGAGATGAGGGAGTCTTCTTAAGTTATAAAAGGAAGACTCCTTTACATATTTTAAGCATCCCAAAAATTGTCTTTCATAAGAATTTTTTTTCTCCTTTTTTTTGTAGTATTTTACTTGTATTATTTCTAGAAGATAATGAAATATCAATTTAGTAGTGTCCAAAGAAATAGGCATAATTGGTTAAACCTTGTTAAATTCTAGTGTTCTTTAATTGTCTATTTAATAACTATTTTTGGGTAAAGTTGTAGTGAATTATTATGTTATTAATTTACATGTTTAGGAAAATTCTGTCTAGGAGATTAGAATTTAAGTGAGACTCTCTAGTCTTTCTGAAAATTTACCCGATATAATTTTTCAGTACAATCGTTCACATTCTATTCACCTAAGCAATAGTAGTTAAGGTAAATTTGTCATTACTAATAAAAATTAATCCGAAGTTTTACAGCAAGTTCCATTGCTCGGCTAGCAGGAACCGAGATCAGTAGTATATGTTAGTTTTGGAAGTATAGCTGCGATATGTGAAGCTGATTTCTTAGAAATAACCTGGGACTGGCCAACAGTAAGCACCTTCCTTGTGGGTGGTTCGTTCTGGATTAGTCTGCGGTAACAAATGGCTCGAAAAGATCCCCGATCGGTTCCTGGAGGATTTGAATGGGAGAGGACATATTGTCAAATGGGCTCCTCAATTAGAAGTACCGGCTCATCCTGCCATTTCTGTATTTTGGACTCATAATGGCTGGAATTCTACACTGGAGAGCGTCTGTGAAGGGGTCCCAATGATGTGTACGCCTCGTTTGGTAGACCAGAAAGTGAGTGCTAGATATGTAAGTGGTGTTTGGAGGGTTGGAGTGCAAGTAGAGAATGGGTTGGAGATTGAATAGATTGGAAGGATCATTATAAGATTAATGGTTGAGAAAGAAGGTGATGAGATAAGAAATAGAATCTTGTGTCTGAAGGAGAAGGCAAGTCTGTGTCTCAGCAACCCTGGTTCTTCTTTCCCATGCTTGGGTCAGTTTGCTAGTGATATTTTATCAGTAGAATCCATTGTTTTCCATAGTCATTAAGGCAATGTATTATTCAATCAGTAACAGTACCGTCATAACAAAAATAACAACAAATTTCACTGATTGTTCATTATCTAAGAAGATGTTGAATCTAGCTCTCATCTGTTGTGCTGATGGAACCAATCATTAACCTTATATCCTCAATTAAACAGTTCAGGTTGTGACTAGAGGAACCACCTTCACTTACACTCTTCCTTGCCAATTCCGCCATTTTAGCAGCTGATCTCACAAACTCCTCTCTTTTATAACCCATCAGATCATTCACCATTTTTTCAACAACTTTCCGATCACAGACATCCTTCATGTCAAGTCCTAGCTTCCAAACCTCACCCACAAACCTACTGTTTATCTGCTGATCCGCAAAATACGGC
>JANZLX010018031.1:0-10527 GCA_025531955.1 Erythroxylum orinocense | reverse complement strand
GATTCAATGTTTCCGCAATTTCCAGGTATTTATCCATCTGATTATTGAATACAGTATGTTGCAAATCTAGGGTTAATTATTTGTGCAGATTAATCATGAAATTAATCTTGTATTTCGGGTTTAATTTTCTTTCAATTCTTCCTTACTCTTTTTATAAACAAAAAAATTACAAAACATAATAAATAATATAAACTTTTAACTAAAGAACTTACATTTTTATTTAACAAGATAATAAATAATTTGGAACATTGATTATGAGGACTTTTTATTTTTTCTGCATAATACCCATCCGGACCAAGCACTTTCGAACTATTTAGATACTTTTAGTATTATTTATTTAATGATTATCAATAAAAAAAGAGCAAATAGTCGGTTCATGGTAGTTCTTTATTTTAAGGACTTCATAAAAAATAAAAGGGTAGATTAGTTATCTTAATTATATAATAAAATTTAAAGATTAATAAATTATATATTAGAAAAATAATTTCTTCATTATAATATTTGCAATTCACAATTTATCTTTTACTTTAATAGTAAAATTCACAACTCAAATCACATAATAATTGTAATATTCGCAATTTAATTTACAAACATATAGCAGCATCTTAGTACGATCCTATTTTACTTGTGATCTTTTTTTATGTCCCAAAAGTAAGTCAGCCGACCCCAAGCGTGTTGAATTAACGTAATCTTTTGTTGAATGAGCTGGCAAGCCGGGATTACTAATCCAATAAACCTAAGCACTCTTAACAACCACCCTTCTCTATACTCTGGTCCCTTTGAGTAGACAATAGTGAAGCTTCTTATCAGCTCCAATAAAGCGTTTGCAATCATGGGTATGACTGCAAGTGGCGAGAAATAGTTCTTGTTCGGTTCTTCCACAACAACCTGTAATAATATCACATACGTATTAGTAGTTCTGGACGCAGCTAGTAACCTTGGATTTTCCTAAATACAGATTTATACATGTCTGTTTAAGGTTTAGAAGTTCGAGTTACGACATGGTTAAGTATTTCTAGCTACCTGTTATTTATTTATCTTTTCAAGAAAAGTCATGACAAAGTATTTAACATCTTAAAGAAGCCATCCACTGAATTGATGTTGAGATCAAGACTGTATATTCTGCAAAACATTCCGTCACATAATTGTTCAACAATCGCTAATTACAACATTATTACTAAACATGTCAGCACAAGGCATTGATTAAGGATAGCTAGTAGGCGTGAACAGAAGAAGAGAAGCATAACAAGAAAATTTTGTACGTAGATTAATAATGCTTTAAAGACATTCTTTTAGTTGAAACTTTTGCTTCATATACGTCATACCAATGTTACCAGGGACCAAGTATAAAATAGTAGAATATGAACTAATCCTAAAAACCCTATATTAATTTCAGTTTATATTAATAATTGTACCTAGATTGATAATACTAATATTAGTTAAAATGTAAGTAATTCTAATATTAGTTAAAATGTCGTAATTCTAATGTATGAGAGAAGAGTATAGATTACAGTCGTATACCTTTCCTTCATAGTGCCTGTTGTAGTAACTACAATTCCCGAGATGCTTGAACATAAGGGCAGAGTCATCGTAAGGCAACCTGGGGACCATATCATTACCATAAACAAACCTGTAATATCGGATACGATTCTCTTCCAGCTTATTTTCCATTATAGCTCCAAAAGTTTCATCTCCTACCCTAGGTTGCCCGAATGTGTACACTCCTTCTAGTCTCTCCAACAGCAACTTCTCGTCATGCAACGTCAAAATTGCTGGGAAAAGAATTGCTAGCGCCCCACCTAAACTGTGACCGGTCACTATAAACTTTGTTTGAGCATTTTGGGACAATATTTTTCTTAATATATCTCTAATGGCATAGTAAGCTGGCGTAGGTCTAGTATCGTCTTGGTTCACTTCCAACGGCCAACCAAGGTTCCTTTGTAATCCTAGAGCTTTCATGAAACCACCGTGAATCCTACCAAATCCAGGAAGTTCGTACCACGAGATGTCAAAGTCAGAGCACCAAGCATCTGCGTCAAAGGGTTCAGTGCCTCTAAAGGCCACCACAATCGTGTCTTGGTCACCAGTTCTGTCACGCAGCAGGAAGACTTGCGTTGTAGCTTTATTTTGATAATCTGCATTAGTTCAATTGGGGTTCCTTTTGTTATGTAGTGTGTAATTAATTTTCATTAAGATTAAACGTGAGGAAATTTGATGAGATTGATAATTCGAGTCTTTCGTTATGCTGCTTCTTACCATTCCAGTAGTCATAAAACCCCAAGAACTCCATCTGCATAACACAAGAAATTCGGATGAACTACAAGTAATCAAGTGCATAAAATATGTTAAATAAATAGAAGAGTAACAAAAAGAAAATGTGTTTTCCCCCAAGGTAATTAATCTTTTAAATTAGAACAAAGCTTCAGCTACAACAGTGTTTTATAAGATACTAATTGGGTATATAAAATAATGTGGTTATGAACTAATAAATCAGTATATAAATCAACCATATAAATGGGTCATAAGAAACTCAAGCCACATTCATACCTTCCAGTGATCGTTGACTATTCCGTAGAGGTAAGCTTTGTTCTCATAGGAAGCCTTAGAAGCCATCATAGAGAGTGCTGCTAAGTACTTTGCATCTCCCGGTTTGATGTTTCTATCTGGTCGGGTCGGTTAAATGAGGCTCAATTTCAAGCCCAGGCGTTGACAGCCTAGTAGTAAGAGGTCGTCTCCCATGCAAACACTAAGACTTACGTGAAGACCTAAATCTAATAGCAACCTACGGCATATATAAGGTATTATTCCACCATGATAAAGGTACGAGACTAAAATCCTAGTTTCTTCTCTATTCCGACAACCAAACTACTCTCAAAATACTGACTTCAGCGTCGGAGGGGCCTTTCGGGAATCAACCCCGGAATGTCTTTATCTGTTTTGCAGGTATTCATCAACCAAATTCACTCGGAATTATGGATCAAAACAACGATGCTTCGGTTCAGTAAAATCCGACTGAACCAGTTGGCGCCCACCGTGGGACCCGACGTCAGGGCTCCATTATTTATTTTTTATGAAGGAAATAGTTAATCTTATAGATTAAAGTATTAAGATACTTATCAAAACATGTGAGTACTTATCAGAAAATAAGTTCACCGAATTGACCCCATATAAGAACTCTATTTAAAACATTACTTGTATGTTTATTAAAATTCTCATTGTGATAGTTATATTTTGATACTAATTATGATTTATTATAGTCAATGATAGTTCAATTGATAGTTATTGAATATAATATAAATTATATGGAGGTAGTTGAGTGATCAATATATGATATATCATCTTAAAGTGATTGGAGAGCATGTTCTATTTTTTTTATTATTGATTTGAAAAATCCTTGACTAAGATAAATTGATACTACGAAAATAGTTTTTAAATATCAATAATTGAATTAATTATTAATAATAGAGAACTAACATGATATGATTCAAATAGAGTAGAAATTAATTACATGTTTAATGTTTAATCAAAGCACTAAATGATAAAAAGATTGAAAACAATAACAACCCAACAGAAATCTAGCAAACATGCGGGGTTTGAGAAGGTCTAATATTACGCAGCCTTACACTTAATTAGTAGAGAGACATGAACTATATGAAGGTAGTTGTATGATCAATAAATGATTCACCACCTTAAAGTAATTAGGGAGAATATTATGTTATTCTCAATTAGTATTGATTAAGGAAATCCTTAGCTAAAGTAGAATGACGCTTTGTAAATAATTTACAAATGTCATCAATCTAAACAATAGCTAATGACAGAGAAGTAATATGATTAGATTCAAAATAAAGTAGACATTAAGTCAATACTCTATGTCTAATCGAAACATTATATGATAAAAATATTGAATTATACTGAAAAATTATGCACGGAAAGGTAAGTCAAAACTACTTTGACATTTCTAAATATTTGGGTGGTCATGATGCTAGCCACTAATCTTGATTTATGACTATAAATTGTTTAATTAGAGAATTAAAGTTAAATTAAAAAGAGTTTTAATTTATTTAATTCTAATTATGAATTAAAATTAAAATTTATAATCATTGTCAACATATTTGAGAACCTAATTGGTCTCATATATAGAATGTGTTGAAGAGAGCAAAGATATTTAATCGAGTTGTACTTGATTGTAAAGTTTGAAAAACTTTATGAATAAATATGATATATTTAATAAATAAGAAATCAATATAAGATATTAGATCTTATATTTAATTAGAATTATTTTTAATTCTAATTAAAGTTTATTTGAAATTAGAATTTAATTTTAATTAAATTACTAAAATGTCCAAAACTTATTATAAATTGGCTTAAGCTCTATGAAGCTAGCATTTCTTACTTAACTCTCACTGTAAATATTATAGAGTTCTCTTAACCTATTCTGCGGATACTTTTAAAGGCCGAACACTTGTACGGCTATCGTTGTTGAGATGTATCAATTTTAAAAACAGTTTGAGGGATACAACAAGAAAATAATCAAGCTTCAGAATAAGGTATGAATTTATTTTAACGTTTTATTATAATTTATGTGTTAATCATTTTATAAAATTAAATTGATCTGAAATTTCGATAAATCAATTTGAAAACAATTTCGCAATTATTTCATTACAATTGAGATTTCATTTCATTCCGATTTTTCAACAATAGTATCAAAGCATAATTTTAATTATATGATTTGATTAAATTATGTGATTTTTATTGATGTTACGGAATTGAATTTACAATTTTTGTAATCCGAAATAATCTGAAAAGTTCAGATTAACAAAATTAAGAACCTAAGAATTTTTTAAAACCCCGAAGCCGTTTGATTTGTGAAACCTAGAGCCTGGAAATTCACAATAAAAGGGATAAGATGCTTAATGCATAAAAACTGAAAAATACTTTGGGCGGTCCGTTTTCTAATTGCCTGTTAGGAATATATAAACATATTATATACCAAAATGATCGATTGTATATATGCTGAGGGAAAAAACAAAAATCACATACTTGAATTTCTGCTATAATTTCACCGGTTAAAAGAACGTAGATCTTTCCTTTTCAGAGAGTTTTCCAAGCAGCAGTTTATTTCGGGCAGAATACTCAGATACGCATATTTTCTAACCGTTGTGTTTGACAATATATATTCGTCCTGGAATAATGGTAGTTATTGATGCCAGATAATGAAGTGTTGACCCATCATGGGTGTCAAACGGCATCATTGCCTGTGTTGGTTTTGGGAATAGTTTGATTTTCCGGTTCTGCTTGTATGAAATCGGAATAACATGTTCCAGTCCCCTTCGGTTACGTTGTATTGGTTTTGTGTTTTTGTTTTGCTTGTTGTGCATTACCGACGACTGTTGGTGGCTTGCGATTGCGTTTGGGTGTTGCTTGCGTATTGTGGCCGCTGGAATCTAACAAAAGGTTGGGGCTATGTTGCTTATATTCTGGTTAATTTTTGTATGTTGGTTTGCGCTTTCTTGTTGGCTCATGGCTATTGAAGTACATCCATTGACGCTTCAGAGGTCGACCGTCGCGGTAAGGGTGATGATCCAGCAGGACGACGAGGAGCCTCCAACGAAGGCGCTTCAGGCACAGGCAAGGACCGGAGTCGGACGCAACCAGAGTAGAAGATCCAAACACATTGGTGGCGAAAAAAATGAAAATCCTTATCTGGGAAAACGATCACATAGGCTAACGTGTCTTATGCAGATGTTGCTAGCGCATGCGATGCACGGGACAAGCATAAAGGATGCAGGCGCCAGGCAGTTCCAGACCTGTTTTATTAAAATTTTAAATGATTTTAAGCCTTCTTTTTTTATTTAAATTAGATTTAAATCCTTAATAATTTTGAAAAAGTGTTTCTAATTATTTGAATTTGTTCAAAAAGGTTGACTTTATTAGGATTATTTTGGAATTTAGTTTAACTTTTCAAATGCTAAATTATTAAATTAAATTAATTATAAAATTCAATTTTAAAAGTAAAGTAATTATTTTTCTTAATATGATTAAGATTATTAATTATATTGATTCTTAATTAACTTTGAAAAAGTAATTTCTAAAATTAGAATTGATTAGTTTCAATTAGGTTGAAATTAATTAATTAGAAAAGTAGTTTCTAAAATTATAATTAATTAGTTTGAATTAGATTGAAATTAATTAATTAGATTTCTTAAAATTAAGAAAAATGATTTAAGTTGTTAAAAAAGTTGTTTCTTAATTAAATTTTTTGTTTCAATTTGATTGAGATAAATTAAATTTATGATTTTATTTGTTTATAAAATTATTATTCAATTTATTTAGAAATTATTTCTTTATTTATGAATAATAAATTTCTTGATTTTTTTAGAAAAGTATATTTCTTAGTTAAATTTTGAAAAGTTCTTTCATTTATTAATTAAGAAAAATGTGATTTATTTAATATATTTGAAAATATTTTTCTAATTTATTAAAGAAATATTTTCTAATTAATTAAAAAATCAATCTCTAAATAAATAATATAAATGGCTTTCTTAATTAAATTAAATTTTGAAAGTAATTTCCTTTAATATTTGAAAATAGTTTTCTAATTAAGGAAAATTAATTTCTAATGAAATTAGAGATAGTTTTATAATTGGATTAAAAAGTGTTACTTATATAATTTTCTAAAACAAGTTTTTCTTTTTTTTAAGAGCAAAATACTCAAATTTTCATTTATGATGATAAAACTCATTCAGAAACTGATGAGTAGAAACCCAAATCCATAGATGCGCAAATTGAATAGATGCTCGAGCTAAGGAATGAGCACATCTATTGGCTTGCCTACGAATCTACCTATAAGAAATATTCGGTAGTGATAATAAAAAAGTCATACAATCACAAATAATAGTACCCAACTCGAAAAGATCAAAGTCCGGTGAGCTAAGTGCGAAAAATAAAATTTGAGAATCCATAAAAATAGTGCCACTGCCTTCAATGTGCTACTGTCTTAGAATTTGCAAGGATTGTCGAAGTGCTCGTGCTTCAGCAATCAAGGGATCCGCACCACCAACATAATGACCAGAAAATACTCTAATAAACTCTCCATCAGTACTCTCCAACACTGCTCCAAAGCCAAGCTTACCTTCCTGATGGAATACCGCTCCGTCAATAAAAAGTTGCCAATTGTTATTGCTGTTGTTCGTCAGAGAAGAAGATGAAAAACGCTACAATAATCTACTTATCGATGAAGAAAAAGCCGACGTAAGTATCCTAGAATGATTCCAAAGCTTCAAGAAATTTAGAGCTTCCAAATGCATTGTGTAGCATGTTGTATTTTTGTGAGACCAAAGTATATTATTTCTTGCCATCCAAATGTGTCTTGCATAAATCACAAATTTTTGCATTTGAATTTTGTCACCACCTTGAGTACCTGTAAGAAGAAATTAATAAAAGAATGGTTAGTGTCTTCCTCCACAAACCCGACATGCCTCCAGACTCCACGAGCTTTACAACATGACACAAGAACATGATTAGCATCCTCCTCCTCACCACACCATGGACACCCTAAATCAACCTTAACTCCTCTCCTCTTTAACCTCTCCTTGGTTGGTAAAATATTTCGTAAAGCACGCCACATAAACTCCTTCTCCTTTGGTGAGACGTCTAACTTACAAATTTTCCCCCACCAATCTCCCTCAACTACCTCCCCACTCTACCTAATCAAATGCCATGCTATATGATATCCTGATTTAACACTATATTTCCCTTTCTTATCCCAATGCCACAATAGATGATCTTGACAAGCATGTAAATTAAGAGGAATACTAAGGATAGCCCTAAACTCCCTCATATTAAACAAGCTCATGATTTTCCCCACATCCCAACTCCTCTCGCCCTCCACCAGTAACTTACTCACCCTCATATTGGGCACAATAAAGAACCTACTATCTTCCACCACAAATTATGATCAATAGGTAACCAAGGACGTTTTGTAACCACTATACTCTCCCCATTCCCAACCCTCCACTGCATTCCCTATTTTAAAACCCCAATTGAAGCATAAATACTCCTCCAGATGTATCTAGGATATTGCCTCAAAGATGGCCCCAAAAAATCCCTATTACAATAATATTTTGCTTTGAAGATCTTAGCAAAAAGAGTATTGGGTTTCGTCATAAGACACCACCTTTGTTTCACTAACATGGCCAAATTGAAACAATGGAGATCACGAAAGCCTATATCGTCTGATTTCTTCCCACAACACATCCTATCCCAAGCTAACTAGTGGACACTTCTCCTTTCATCTGCCTTATCACCCCACCAATATTTATTCATCCGCTTCTGCAAAGCATCATAAATAGTAACAGGGATTTTGAACATACTCATAAAATGAGAAGGAATGACTTGGGCAACTGATTTAATAAGAATCTCCTTTCCTACTCTCGAAAGGAATTTGCTAGACTAACATCCCATCCTTTTTTCTAACCGATCCCGTAAGAAACTAAAAACCTGCTTTTTAGACCTCCCTATCAAAGATGGAAGCCCTAAATAATTACTTTCACCCAGCGAATTATAAACATTAAGAACATTAGAGATAGCTTCTATAACTTCTCTACTAAGATTGGGATTATAGAAAATTCCCTACTTAGTAAAATTGGTAGACTGCCCAAAAGCCCTTTCATATTTCAACAAAATATCTCTAATAGCAACGACATTCACCACTGATCCCTCAAAAAAGAAGGAGTCATTCGTAAAAAGGAGATGAGTGACACCAACCACATCTAACTTTAACGCCCTTCAATAACCCCACCCTACTAGCCTTATGAAACAAGAGAGAAAGGCCTTCCGCACATAACAAGAATAAATAAAGAGATAATGGACACCCTTGCCATAATCCTCAACCCGAAATAATAGGCCCAACCTCTTCCCCATTCAGTAAAATAGAATATTTGACATTTTTCATGCACATCATAATCCAGTCCACCTAGCTACTTGAAAAACCCAATCGAATCATCATATTTTGCAAGAAGTCCCAATTAACTCTATCATAGGCTTTAGAAATATCAATTTTCAAAGCACAAGCCCCTCTCTTATTATTTTTCCGACCTTTAATACTATGAAGCAACTCAAACGCAACTCCCACATTATCAGAGATTAACCTTTTTGGGAAAAATGCCAACTGACTCTCATCAATCAAATTATGTAACAAAACTTTAAGCTTATTAGCTAAAATTTTAGCTACTATTTTGTAAAGCACATTACACAATGAAATAGGCCTATAGTCTTTCAAGCTCAAAGGATGAGCACACTTAGGAATAAGAACAATATGAATATTGGTTAAAGTATCCGGAAAAGTACCTTCATCCAACCACAGTTTGCAAGCTTTACACACATCCTCTCTTATCACATGCCAATATTTTTTATAAAAAAGTTGGATTAAGTCCATTCAGTTCTGACAATTTATCTGGCTTCATATCAAATAGACCGTTGTTTTCACTTCATCTAGAGTCACCGAAGCAGTAAGCATATTATTTTGAGCCCCTCCTATTTTGGGCCACATCAAATTGAGAACATCTTCACCATTCAAGATCCCTCCTTCAAAAATCTTCCCAAAATAATCTTTAATTTCCTCTTCTAACTCAGCTCTATTAGTAACCACTCTTCCATCTTCTTTTTGTAACCTTTCAATCAAAACTTTCTTTCTACGGGCACGAACCGTTGCATGGAAAAACTTTGAGTTCCTATCACCATTTAACAACCACCTTTGCTTAGCATTCTGTCAGTTCCTGCACTCTTCTTTGTACAAAATAACATTCCACTCTTTTCGAAGCCTCTGAACCTTCCTATCGTCAAACACATCCCTCGCCTCCTCCAACAACGATTATAACTATTTCCATTTTTTCCAGAACCCAAAGTTATACTCTCTGCCCCAACGTTTAATCTCTTCTATACAAGCATCATGACTTCTCATAAAATCAGTAGCAGAGACAAGATTCCATAAATTTTTGATTACCTATTCTAAACCAGAGTCCCTCAACCAACTGTTATCAAACCAAAACTTCCTATATTTTGCACCAACTAGCCTTCCATTCAATCGAACCAAAATTGGAGACTGATCGGAAACTAGGGTTACAATAGACTTAGAGACAGCATTAAGGAGAAGGATGACCAGCTTAAAGATGTCATTGCTCTATCCAATTTTTCGCGACAAACCACCACATTATCCCTCTTCTTTTCCCACGTATATTGATACACTTCCTAAGGAACATCGCTCAACCCACAATCTGAAATAGCATCAGCAAAACTGTTGATGAAATGTATCTGAACAGCAGCACCACCCAACTTATCTTCTTCTGTCAATAAGTCGTTAAAATCTCCTAAACACAACCAAGGCCTTAAGTCTCTGCTCAACAAATCACGAAGCAAATCCCATGAAGCATGACGTCTAGAACTCTCAAGAAAGCGGCAATTACTAGTCAGTCACCAACTATTATTCTAGAAAATCACAGTAGCATCAATAAAATTACTCGAAAAATC
>JANZLX010017969.1:0-10531 GCA_025531955.1 Erythroxylum orinocense | reverse complement strand
CTTTAATTAATGAGATCAATTACTTTCTTCATAAGAAAGAAACATAATGTGTGCTAATTTTACCGTTTCAACAATATACAGTCTTGATAAAACTACAACTAGGAACATTTAGGAATAATACATAAGTGTAAATTGAATCTCATAATTATGATCTCATCATAATTTCAATTCCATAACAATTATTCCAAGGATTTTATCTTTACGAATAATAATTAAATAATTAACAAATACATAACGATAAAGAATGTCTTTTATTAATAAATAATAATGTCATATAAATATTCACAACCAAAATAAATTGGCTGCAAGGGCATAAACTAACAATCTCCCACTTACACTATCAATTGCTAATGTATCGAATACCTTAGCCATCCATATGTCTATCATGTCTTTTTTGAGACAGTGGCTTAGTAAGAGGATCTGCCAGATTCTCTTCAGTGGAAACTCGCTCCAATGTTATGTCTTTTCACTCCACTATCTCCCTGATCAAGTGAAACTTTTTGATTACATGTTTGGACCGTTGATGAGACCTGGATTTTTTTGTTTGCGCAACAACATGTATTGTCATAATACAATACTAAGGGCTCAACAATGCTAGGAACCACTCCAAGTTTAGTGATAAATTTCTTGATCCAAACTGCTTTCTTTGCCACCTCTGACGCTGAAATGTACTCTGCTTCGGTCGTTGAATCTGCTATGGTTGGTTGTTTGGAACTCTTCCAACTATCTGCACCACTATAAAGAGTCAAAATGTACCTTAACTGTGATCTACTATCTTCTTGATCTGACTGAAAATTGGCATTTGAATAATCATGAACTCTCAGTTCAGCTCCTCCATAGACTAGAAAAATATCTTTAGTCCTTCTTAAGTACTTCAAGATGTTTTTTACATCCGTCTAGTGACCTTCATCAAGATTAACTTGATATCTGCTTGTTATGATCAAAGCATAAGCAACATATGGTCTAGTACATAGCATCGTATACATGATTGATCCAATTGCCAAAGCATATGGAATATAATCCATTTTATCTCTCTCCTTTTATATTTGTGGATGCATACTCTTTGAGAGAGAAATCCCATGCGGCATAGGTAAGAATCCCCTCTTAGAATTCTCCATGCTAAACCTCTTTAGCACTTTATCTATGTACACGGATCGAGATAATTCAAGCAACCTTTTTGATCTATCTCGATAGATCTTTATTCTTAGTATATAAGCTGCTTCTTCCATATCCTTCATCGAAAAGTTTTTAGATAACTATATCTTAACATACTAGAGCATTGAAATGTCATTTCCTCTGAGCAATATGTCATCCACATAAGGCACTAAGAAAACGATTGCACTCTCGCTTACCTTTTTGTAAACACAAGGTTCATCCATATTTTTGATAAAATCAAACTCTTTGATTGTCACATCAAAACAGATGTTCCAACTCCGTGACACTTGCTTAAGTCTATAAATGGACCTTTGCAACTTGCAAACTTGATTAGGAAATTCTTTAGATTCAAAACCCTCAGGTTGTGTCATGTACACATTCTCTTGCAAATTCCTATTGAGAAATGTTATTGATTGAGCCAAGTTTATCTTCTAAATTGGCTGCATTTTCATAGCTGTTAATATACTCTTTGACTCTTATTTGTGATTTTTGGTGCTTAAATTGGTTCTTTTGAATGAGCTCATACTATATGCAATCTGTTGGTAAATTATTACAAGTTGATGTTAATTGCATTAAAAATTTTTAGGACAATTGACACTGCAAATTGTTATTTTGTGTGGCAGGAGAAAAGAAGTCAATCAAGTCAAAAGTCAACAGTTTCACACACGTCGCGGCGCATAATGCTACACGTCGCGGCGCACGCAGTCATTCCACACGTCGCGGTGAAGATCAATTCCCACGTCGCGACGTACCTACAAGGAATACACGACGCGACGTATATCTAATTTCCTCGTCGTGACGACCAAGCAAGATTTGCACGTCGCGGCGTACATTAATGTCCTCGTCGCGACGTGCGGGCGGATATCCGGACCATAAATGAAAAATTCTCTCACTATTCCGACCCGACCCGACTCTTTCATTTAAATCTTTGCCAAATTAGGTCATTCGACGGACACACACAGATGAGAAAGAGAGATACACAGAGAGAGCTTCAGACACCGCCCTTCACAGAACCACCTTCATTCATCATCTTCCATCCGAGAACAATCATTCGGCAGCCACCGAGAGAAACCCTCACCCGTCATCTTCACATCCGATCATCATCTATCTTTACCGAGAACCATATCATCACTTTGCCGAAGGTTTTTCTTGGAGCCATGGATAGCGTCGGGTTTCCAGCAGTGATGGACATCACCGGAGTTATGCGTGGCTAAGGTTTTCGACCCTCTTAAAGATGTAGCAATGGCTTGAGTTCACCGTGGGCTTCAAAGGGGAGTAATCAATTATTTTCTTAAGTTTAGTTATATTATTGTAATAGTCCGAGTTGGAGATTACGATTATATGATTAAATTAGTCTGATTATAGTTTAATTGGATGTTGACAATGATTTATGCTATGGATTAGTTTATACTGAACATTGTGCTTTAATATATGAAGTCTCATATATGTCTTTGGTGATTACGTTAATTATCATTATCTGCCTGGTTGTGTTTGATATAAATGATTATGTTTGATCCGATAGACCACTTGCATGAATTTATCCATTTCACACACTAAGGTTTTTAACAAGGATTTAAATAATCGAGTTGATTAATTAAATCCTTGGACTTAAAGAGTTTTTAAGGTTGATCTTTCGAAACTTAATGGATTTTATCCCCAAAAATTATTTTGAACAGTGATAACCTGCGTGCATTTTCAAGAGGACTTTATAGATTTGATTACAATCTTAGTTTTTTCCAATTTCATAATTCCCAAAAATCCAAAAAGATTCGTTTATACTTTTCTTTTCTTTAATTCTGATCAACAAAACCAAACCCCCTTTTATTTGCTTTAATTGCATAATTCGACTTTAGGCTAGCTTTTAAACCAATTTCCATCGGTTCCAACAAGAGAGATGACCCAAGGTTTCAGCTTGCTGCAATCTTGGAGTTTTATTATTTTTGACCAGTTTCCAAGGTCAATTTTAGGATCGAACGACAGAGCCGCGATCAAATTGGCTTCAGTGTCACTATAATCGACAATCTATCCACCATTGATACAAGAGTATCTTCAACTACTTCCATATTCTTCCAAAATTCATATACTTCATTCATGTAGACTATCTCACAAACTTGAAAGAAGTTCCTCCATCCAGCTGCCACTATCTTCGGTTCAATATCCATCTGGTCGTGCTTCAATGACTCGAAATCAACAAGTCTTCCAAATAGTCATTGATTGCTCCATCTGTGATTATAGTCAACAACGAACTGAACGCACAAATATCTTTCTCAAAGAGGTGAAGTTGGTTTCTGAGGTTAAAAATGTGAGCAAGGAGAGTTTGATATCCAAACAGAGTAATGAAAAGTTTTTGTTGAGAGTTCTTCAAAATTCGATGTCAGGGTATGTCAAAAGGGTTCTAGAGTAGGTGGTATTCTCAAGGCTTTGAGAAGCTTTCCCTCCAAAACTTTCTTATGACAAAAGTTACCGTCTGTAACTTGTTGTTACTATTACCGTTAACTCTTGTAACTTTTTATTTGGGTCATGACTTGTCAAACAGTTGATCACTCAACATCTCCGTGTTAAGGTTTCATCTGATTTCTTTGAATCTTTCTTCACTCAATGGCTTCGTGAAGATGTCTGCCCATTGAAAGTTCATCTCAATAAACTGTAGACTTACAATTTTCCTTTGAACGTAGTCTCGTAGAAAATGATGTCTAACTTTGATATGCTTGACTCTCGATTGTTGTATTGGGTTCTTCAATAGGTTGATGGCACTTATGTTGTCACAGAAGATTAGGATCTGATTTTCATGTACTGAATAATCTTCTAGCTTGTACTTAATCCACAACGTCTGTGAGTAGCAACTTGCAGCTGATACATACTTAGCTTCTACAGTTGATAGAGCAATTGAGCTTTGTCTCTTACTTGACTAGGAAGCTAGGTTGTGGCCAAAGAAGTGACATCCTCCACTCATACTCTTTCTATCAATCCTATCTCCGGCATAATCAACATCACAATAGCCAATTAACCTGAAATCTTTATCTTTCTCGTACATTAAGCAAAGATCAGTAGTTCCTGAAAGATATCTCAAAATTCTTTTAACAGTAATATAATGAGACTCTCTAGGATCAGCCTGGAATCTTGCACACAAACAAACACTAAATAATATATCAGGTCTAATTGTTGTAAGATAAAGTAAAGAACCAATAATTCTTCTATATAGGGATTGATCAACCTTCTTGCCAGTTTCGTCCTTAGACAAAAGGTTTGATGGATGCATCAAAGTTGACATTGGTTTCACTTTTTTCATATCATACTTACTCAACAATTCCTAGATATACTTCTGTTGATGTATAAAAATCTTTTCTTTGGTTTGTTTAACTTACAACCTAAGAAAGAATTTTAATTCTCCCATCATGCTCATCTCAAACTCATTCTTCATCAAATTCTCAAAACTAGTGCATAGCTTCTTAGACGTTGCACCAAAGATAATATCATCGACATAAATTTAAACTATGATGAAATCATTCTTAAAGCATTTCTTAATAACGTCTTATGTACTTGACCTCTACTGAACTTATTCTCAATAAGAAAAGGACTCAGACGATCATACCAGGCTCGAGGAGCTTATTTCAAGCCATACAAGGCTTTATAAAGTCTATAGATATAGTCTAATTTCTTAACATCTTCGAAACCAGGAGGTTGCTTTATATAGACCTCTTCATCTATAAAGCCATTCAGAAATGCACTTTTCACATCCATTTGAAAAATCTTTACATCATTATAGACAACATATGCAAGCAAAATCTTAATAGCTTCTAGTCTTGCTACAGGAGCATAAGTCTCATTATATTCTATTCCTTCTTGCTGATTATAGCCTCGTACTACTAATCTCACTTTGTTACGACTCACTCTACCTAATTTATCTAGCTTATTCTTAAAAACCAGTCTTGTTCCTATGATGGACTTTTTAGAGGGTCTAGGAACTAAATACCACACTTTACTCCTAGTAAACTGGTTCAGCTCCTCTTGCATCGCTAAAATCCAAGCTTCATATTAAAGAGCTTCATCAATTTTCTTAGGCTCTATTTCAGAGATAAAAGCTACATTGGCTTCTCTTCTGAATTTGGATCTAGTTCTCACACCTTCTGAGATCTCTCCTATAATGAACTCTTCTGGATGAGAACTTTTATATCTCCAATTTCTTTTCAAATCAAGTGTTTAAGGAATATCTTCAACTTTGCCCAAAGAAGTATCTGATGGTGACAAATCTTCACTATCAACCAAGGTTACTAATAGGGTTTCATTATCAGTGTCATCTCTCTTACTTGGTTAAGAACTATCATCAAAATTGACATGAATAGTCTTCTCAACAATCTTAGAAGTAAGATTGTAAACCCTATAAGCTTTCGAAGATAATGAATAGCCTAGAAAAATTCCCGAATATGTCTTATAATCAAATTTATCCAGAATTTCCTTTGCATTCAATATGAAACACTTGCAACCAAATGGATGGAAGTAGGATATGTTCGGCTTCCTTCCATTCCATAACTTATATAGAGTTTTCTTCAACAAAGGTCGCAGAAGTATTCTATTTTGAATATAACAAGTTGTATTCACAGCTTCTGCCCATAAATACTTAGGAAGATTCATCTCGCACAACATAGTCCTTGCCATTTCCTGAATCGTCCTGCTCTTCCTTTCCACAACTCCGTTTTGCTGTGGAGTTTTAGGAGCAGAGAAATTATGAAGAATTCCATTCTCCTCATAGAATATTCTAAATTTCTCATTTTCAAACTTACAGCCATGATCACTTCTAAGACTAGCTATAGAACTTCCTTTTTCGTTCTGTAACTTTTTGGAAAGACCTTTAAAACACTTAAAAGACTCTTCCTTATGTGACAAGAATAGTATCCAACAAAATCTAGTGAAGTCATCAACAACTACGAGACTATACTTCTTTCCGCCAAGATTCAATGTCCTAGTTAGACCAAATAAATCCATATGTAACAACTCTAGAGGTCTAGAAAAACTTACAATATTTTTAGAAGAAAAGGTTGTTTTAACCTGTTTTCCTTTATGATAACTTTCATAAAAGAAATCCTTGTTAAAACTTATTTTTGGTAATCCTCTTACCAAATCATGTTTAATCAACTTGGAAATATGTTTAAAACTAATATGACCTAGTTTTTTTTATGCCAAATCAGTTTTTTCTCATCGGTTAATATAAAACAAGAAATATTTTGACTTTTTAAATCTTCCAAATTGATTTTGTAAAGATTGTTTCATCTTTTGGCATAAAAGAATATGGACCCATCCTTGTTTTTGACTACACAAGAATTTTGATTGAAGGACACTTTAAACCCAAAGTCACATAATTAAATAACACTAATCAAGTTGTGTTTTAAACCATCAACTAGTAGCACATTATCAAAACATGCAAAAGAATATTTACCAATTTTACCGATTCCAATTATTTTGCCCTGCTGGTTGTCTCCAAAAGTTACCGATACTCCCTTCTTATACTAAAGATCTAGGAACATAGACCTTCTTCCCGTCATATACTGCGAGCATCCACTGTCCAAATACCATTGGTGTTGGCTACTTCTTCCAAGGAAGGATATCTGCAGGAGATATTATATGTTTCTTAGGTACCCAAATTTTCATGGGTCCTTTGGGGTTAGTTTTAACATAATTCATAGAATGATGATAATGAGGCTGATGAAATTTCTCCCTATAATTAACATAATTCTTTTTATGCTGATTACTATTTTTAGCAAACCCTAATCCAGTTTTATCATTAGGGTGTCTGTATTTTCCTAACATGTCATTCATTTTTCTCATACTTTCTATGAATGTTGATAGATCAGTTGAAAGAGTGTTGATCCTTTGTTTCAGCTAATTAGTCTCCTCCAATCTATCTACAACTACCTTTTTTTTCATCTCGTCTACTTGTTTCTTTAAGCAGACATTTTCCTTCTCTAACACTTGTGTGTTCTTCAAGTTTTCTACGTACTTTTTCTTTAGCAACTTAAACTTCAGAAGTATTGCATGAGAATCTTCTAGTAATTCTGAGTATGCATCTTGTAATTCACTAAATTTTGAGGTTATCTCCTCGTAACTTTCTTTTTCGACTACTAGATAAATGTTGGCTTGTACCAATGCCTCTGAGTCAGTATCTGATTCAGACGAATCCAGATCTTTCCAAGTTGCCATCATGCTTTTCTTGCTTTCTCTACCTTTCTTTGGTTTCTTTTTCAGCAATGGACATTCGGACTTGTAGTGTCTAGGTTTATTGCATTCATAGCAGATGACTGATGTCTTCTCATTTTTACCTTCATCTTTGCTATTCTACTTGAAGGAGTACTCTTTGTTTCCTTTTGTCTTCTTATTCCACATCCGTCAAATCTTCCTTGAGATAAAGGATAATTCATCATCTTCTTCGCTTGAATCATGATCTGATTCACTGGAGTCATCATTCTTGACTTCCTCGATCTTTAATGCTTTCGAGGATGAACTCCTCTTCTTCAGAATCTTGTGGTTCTTTTGGCCGGGTTTCAATGCTATAGATTTATCCCGTCTGGGTTTATCTTCTGCATCGAGTTCCACTTCATGTATTTTTAAAGATCCAAGCAATTCGTCAAGCTTTAACACGCTCAAATCCTTGACTTCTTGTACAGCTGTGACTTTTGGTCTCCATATTTTTGGTAGACTTTTGATAATCTTTCGAACATGATCCTAATTATCATAAGTTCTGTCGAGAGCTTTAAGTCCATTGACGATGGTCTGAAATGTTCCAAACATTTGATCGATAGACTCTTCATCCTTCATTTTGAATAGCTTATACTGGTGTACAAGAATGCTTATCTTGGATTCCTTTACTTGACTGGTGCCTTCGTATACGATAGATAGCGTATCCCACATCTCTTTCGCAGTCTCGCATCTATGAACTTTGTTGTACTCACTTCTACTTAGGGCACAACTTAGCCTTCGAATTCAGCTAAAATCTTGCTTTTTGATCAGTTGTCAAACTGATTCATGGAATAGCATATCCTTCATCATCTGTCAGTGTATACAGTCCATTCTCTCTAATTTCCCAAAGATCAATATAAGTAGATTCAATGAAAAGTTGCATCTTGTCTTTCCGGTAATGGTAATCTTTGTCATTGAACGCAGGCGGTCTATCTGCCATGGATCTTTATCCACACTTTATGATGGTGGTTCTTGGACACCAAGCTCTGATACCAATTGAAGTAAATCACGCGTAAGTATAGTCTTTAAGTTTGATATACAATATTCACAAGAAGGGGGGCTGAATTATGTATACTTTTGAAAAATAATTCCCTTTTTAAAATTCTTTTGAAAACTTGCTTTCTTAAAACTATTGAATGAGAATATCACGAAGTGTTGCAATTAACTCCTAAGTACTTGAATAATACAATATAAATTAAAAGTTGAGAGTTGAGAGTAGAAATTGACACAGCTCAGAATCCTTTCTGAGATTTCACTATACTTCTCAAAAATACAAGTATTCTTTTCACTAAGACTCTTCAGGTCTCTTACAGCAAGTATTCTTTTCTCACTTAGCCTCTTTAGGTTTTTCAGCTTTTCTTCTTTCTTACAGAAAGATATTGCGAGCTTTGTTACAGAGAATAATAGCTATAGAGTTTAGCACAATGAATACAGTGTTTCCCTAACCTTTTCAAAATCACTAACTTCTACAATCTTCGACTCCGACTCATATTTATAGCTTTGTCTTCAACTGCTTCTTGATAACCGCTTCTTTCTTCTTGTTTCTTGATCTTTGAAGAAATAGTTATTTAGTTGAGTTTTGTAACTAACTCAAACTGATTAATCATTCGACGTGGTATCGAGTCTTCGTCTTCTGTCTCATTTATGCTTCCGCTTCATCTCATTTTCTATCGTCTTATTTTTGCTTCCGCTTCGTCTCATTTTTTGCTCTGCTTCATCTCATTTCTATCGTCTCATTTTTTGCTCCGCTTCGTCTCATTTCTATCATCTCATTTGTTGCTTCCGTCTCACTTTCTAATATTATTATTATTTGATTTTCATCAAAATCATTAATCGTGAAGTCATTTTGACTTAACAATATGAAAGTTCTTAAACTAAAGAAGGAATTTGATCTCTTAGATAAGAAACTAATTTCCTTGAATAGCACACTTAGTCATCTTATTTTTTGCATTAGGAAGAAATGAATTTAATAGAGTATCCATGAGTGAAATGGCTCACAAAATTTGTTCATACAAGGGAACAAGTCAAGTTAAGGAAAGCAAAGTGAGCATGCTAATATAGTAATATAAATTGCATCAAATGAAACATAATGAAATCATTTCTAGCATATATACTAGATTTATTAACATTATCAATGCTCTTAAAAGCCTAAGTAAAAAAATAAAATAACGTTGAGGTAGTGAGAAAATTGGCTAGGTCATGTCTAAATACTTACAAAACTAAGGTGACAACCATCTATGTAACAGCCCAGACCACCCACCCGCAGATATTATCCGTTTTGGGTTGCCCATCGAGCCAAGACTCTCACGATCTTACTCTTCCTTCGCCCGGGAAAATGTGTCTAGGGGGAGAGGTATCCACACCTTTATAAGGTGTACTTCGTTCCCCTCTCCAACTGACATGGGAGCTCATAATCCACCCCCTTAGGGCCTAGCATCCACGCTGGCATAATGGGTCGAGAACTGGCTCTAATACCATTTATAAAAGCCCAGACCATCCGCCTACAGATATTATCCGTTTTGGGTTGCCCCTCAAGTCAAGGCCTTGACTGTTTTACTCTTCTCGGACCTAGAAAATTGCGTCTAAGTTGGAAAGGTATCTATACCCTTATAAGGCGTACTTCGTTCTCCTCTCTAACTGATGTGGGATCTCACAATCTACCCCCATCTTAGGGCCCAGCATCCAACATTGGCACAACAGGTCGGGAACTAACTCTGATGTTGGACCCCGATCCCGAAGCTCGGTCATACAGTACCGGACCCCGTTTCTGGAGCCCAACTATTCGAAACGGAAACGCAATCAAGGACCTTTGGGCTCGAATCCCGACCCCCAAGGCTAAACCCCGGGTGTCCCGTCGGGACGGACAAAGAGAGAAATTTGCGAAAGCACTCACAATCAGTTATTAAAAATACTCATTCACAAGAGAAATTATAAATTTCAATACATTGCCATGTTAATACCAAAACATTCAACAACTTTAATTACATCATATCATTCGCAACAGAGCGATAAACAAAATACATTAGTATGCTTGATAATGATATGCTCAATGAACTATCCAAAGGAATTACTAACTTAGTACAAAAAGCCTCTAACTATTGAGGAGCGCTCGATGCCCTGCAAATGATCAACTGCCGTCGGGAAT
>JANZLX010017918.1:0-10534 GCA_025531955.1 Erythroxylum orinocense | reverse complement strand
ATGTGGTTGTTGCCTTGATTAATCGGTTTTCCTAATTCGTAATGCTTCTGCCTAATTAAATCTAGAGATCGTATCCTGGGTTATTAGGTGGTTAGGTTTAATTAACAATCGTATCTTGATTAAACACAATCTAAGGAAAAACTCGGGTTAATTTTTAACCCACAATTAATAGTTTCTAGGAGAGGTTAAAGAACAACAAATTAATAAAATAAGCTTAATCAGGGTTTAGGTTGAGATTGAGCCGAAGAACCGGGTCCTTACCGAATTTCCCGTTTGTATCATTTTTGCATGTTTTCTTTACTTTCTTTTTATTAGTTATTTTTATTTTTATTTTTCTTTTCAAAAATCCAAAACCCCCCTTTTTCATAAACACCGATTAATTTCATTTTATAGACTTTGCACGCACTCTCTGTGGGATCGACCTAGTCTCACCACTCTACAGTAGTAATCTAGTAATTTTAATTTTGATTAGCGTTACGACACTCGGTCAGGCAGTCTAGCATTATAAAGGGTCCACACGACCTTAAGAGTATAAGATGCTTCTTTTACAAGAAGAAGGGACACAGGAAGTATGAGTGCCAGAAGTACAAGCTATGGAAGGTCAAACAAAAACTATTAGGTAACTCCTCGGCCTTTATGATCCAGGAATCCAATGGTGCTATAACCACTTCAAGTTCTTGGTAGTTACATAGTGGAGCTTTTAACCATGCTGCTTCCACAATGCAGGGGTTCAGATCCAGGAGAAGGAGGAATAAGGGAGAGGAGAAGCTGATGGTCGAAAATAATGAAGAGGTGGATCTTTTGTACGTTAGAGATGTAGGATTAAACCTTAATATAAGATTTGTACTGGTTTTACGGGACACATTTTATATACCATCTTTTAGATGGAATTTGATCTCTATATTAGTTTTGGATAATAAATATTTTTTATATATTTGATAATGCAATTGTAAATATTTCTATCAATACAAGACATATTGGTACTGCCTTCTTATCCTACGGAGTGTATAGAATGTGTCTTACTCCTAACGAAATGCACGCTTCTTCTCATGTTGCCGAACCTATTACTCGAAAGAGAACCTTCATAAAGGAAATGTCGTACATGTTATGGCATAAATGTCTTGGCCACATTTGCAGGGAGAGGGTTGAGAGATTGATAAATGATAACATTCTCCCAACTCTGGACTTCAGTGACTTGTAAACATGTATCGATTGTTGTAGGGGTAAATTGAGTAAGAAAAAGAAAAAAGGGTCAACTCGTACTTCTGTTTTATTTGACCTCATACATATAGATGTTAGTGGAATTTATAAAGTCACGTTGTGTAATGCCAAATACTTTCTGACATTTATAAATGATTATTCTCGCTATGGTTATGTGTTCTTGTTTAAAGAGAATTATGAAGTTCTTGATAAGTTTAAGATCTTTAAGACTAAAATGGAGAACCAGTTGGAAAAATCCATAAAGATTGTTAGATATGATAGAGGAGGAGAATACTATGGCAGACATAGGGTTACAGGATTAAAAAAAAGTTCATTTGCCAGGTATCTGGAATCGGTTATAATAGTGGCTCAGTTCATTATGCTAGATAGTCCTGACCAAATGTGGTCAAAAGGCGTAATCGCATTCTAAAGGACATGATGACGTCAATACAAAGCAGGACTAACCTACCTGAATACCTTTGGGGTGAAGCCATCAAGACAACATTATATATTTTTAATAGAGTCCCAAGTAAGTCAGTATCAAAGATGCCTTTTAAACTTTAGATTGGAAGAAAGCCAAGCTTTGCACACATTCGTGTGTGGGGTTGCCCTGCTAAGATGAGGTTATATAATCCTCATGAGGGTAAATTGCAATCTCGTTCAACTCATTGCTATTTAGTGGGTTATCCTAACCACTCTAAGGGCTACAGATTTTATTGTAGAGAGGGAGGAGTTAGAATAGTAGAATCACAGATGGTGAAGTTTCTAGAATACAATGACTACGATGAGGGATCCTCCAGAAGACAGTAGGATGGATACTATAATTAATGTGTATTCGCCTCTCATGCAGTCAGTTCCGGTGGATGAAGGCCTAAGTACCGTGCCTATGCAAGCATAGGAACCTATTCCTATTTAGGAAGAGGTTTCTGAGGTACAAGAGCCCATGCAGTTATGCAAATCCACTAGAGATAGGCGACTTGCTATCTCATCGGATTACATAGTCTATTTAGGTGAACAAGACTATGACATAGGATATGTTATGGATCCAGTGACTTTTACAGAAGTCGTTTCGAGACCTCATGCAGTTATGTGGTGGGAAGCAATGAAGGATGAGATGCAATCTATGAGGTATAATAAGGTATGGGGGCTTGTTAATTTACCTCAACATTGCAGGCCTGTCGGTTGCAAATGACTATTTAAGACTAAGAAGGACACACAAGGTCAAGTTAAGCAATTTAAGGTGTGTCTAGGTTCCAGGGGATTCACTCAGAGAGAAGGAGTTGATTTTAATGTTACCTTCAAAGGATGCATTTGGAGTGATGATGGCAATAGTGGCTCATTATGATATGGAGCCATATCAGATGGATGTTAAGACCGCTTTCCTAAATGGTGACCTTTATGAGGAGGTTTATATGGATCCACCTGAAGGTTTTCAAGATCAAGATGCAGCAGACAAAGTCTATAAGTTGAATAAATCAATATATGGTCTGAAGCAAGCTTCTAAGCAATGGTACCTAAAGTTTGATGAGGTTTTGACCTCATTCGGCTTTGTAGACAACAAAGGTGTTTAAACTTTAAGGTCAGGGGGAGCAAAGTCATCTTCCTACTACTGTATGTCAATGATATCTTGCTCACATAAAATGATTTGACCATATTGCATAAAGTAAAGCAACTTTTGGCCAAACATTTTGATATAAAGGATTTAGGTGAAGCATCTTTTGTCCTCAGTATACAGATTCACTGGGATAGATCTCAACACACGTTGAGCTTCTCGCAAAGCATATACATCAATCGCATGCTACAAAGGTTTAATATGGTTGATTGTAGACCTATTATAGCACCTATCTCTCATCGTGAGAGATTATCTTTAGCACAGTGTCCAAAGAATGAAGTTGAGAGAGAGGCTATGAGGAATGTCCCATAATCTATTGTAGTTGGTAGATTGATGTATGCCCAGGTATGCACTAGACCGAACGTTGTATTTATTGTCGGACTACTGGGTTAATATCTGGCAAACCTAGGTATAGGCCATTGGAATGCATTCAAACGGGTGTTGAGATATCTAAGGTACCAAGAATTATAAGTTGACATACAAAAAAGTCAACGATTTGAACCTCACAGGGTATACAGACTCCTATTTTCCTATATGTCTAGATGATCATAAATCCACATCAGGGTAAATTTTTATGATGGCAGATGGTGCAGTATCATGAAAAAAATGTCAAACAGACACTGGTAACTTCCTCAACCATGCTTGTAGAGTTTGTTGCATGTTATAGAGCTACTACACAGGCGGTTTGGCTCAAAAACTTGATTTCTAAGTTGTCTATGGTGGACTCAATAGTTAGACCCATTTGGTTGTATTATGATAATCTTGTTGCAATGTTGTTTACTAACAACAACAAGAATATCACAAGGTCTAACCATTTGGAGGTCAAATACTTGACCATAAAGGAGTTTATTCAAAAGGGTGACGTTGAAGTGGAGCACATCAGGACTGAGGAGATGTTAGCTGATCCTTTGACTAAAGGACTTTGCCCATTAGTGTTTGTTATACATGTATCAAGTATGGGCGTGTTAAAGTCCTTAGATAGTAGTAGTTAGGGATCACTGTATTTGCTCCTTAATATGTTGTATATTTTGATGTATTATGACATTATTGTTATTTATGAATAAAGATGATCATTTTCTTTTATCCTCAGTAATAATTTTTTTTATATAGTCATAATACATATGGAAGCCTTAAGATTTGTGTTGATCTTAAGCATTTTAAAGGTCATAGGGCATATATAAAGATTGGCTTTGAGTCTATGCGATTAAACACATGAAGTTAGTATAGATATCCTTAAATTTTCATATGACATAGAGGGATATAAGGTCTTAATCCCATAAAGATTCTCTAATGTTATTTATCATTCAGTAGGAGAACATAAAGGTTTTCTCTAGCGCAGTTTAGCATTTGGTGAGAGAAAACAAGTTTTCTCTAATGTTGTTTAGCATCCAGTGAGAGAAAACAGGATTCCTTTGCTACAGTTTAGCACATACAGTCTAGCATAAAGTTAGAGAAATCTAGACCTACAGATGAAGATGATACGTTTTAGGTCATACAAGTATCATAAAACGTATCATCTTAGTTTGCCACACTCCATTTTCCTATTCATGTTAGTGAGGTATTAGATATTCGTGATTATATTGGACCTGTGCCACATATGACACATGTTTTTGATATGTTCCAGCATCGAAAGCCTTGCAAGATGAAATGTTAGACTTTCATTACTTTTGGATCGAATGTTTTAATTTTTTAAAATTTGGTACCAATACAGTAGTGTGACTTAACCGAATTTTTTAACATAATGTCAAATTCAATGACTCCTTCTGACTCCTTATATCAAATTTCAATAAGCTATTGTAATTTTTAAAGAGTTTTAAAGATATTAGTTCCACCTAAAGATGCATCAATCAACTACTTGGATAGATAAGTCAACTTGTTGTGAATTTTTTGAATTTACAATCCTAAATTGAGTTAATTATTTTGGTTATTTATTAATAGCTCCTTTTATCTCTCTTGCATTTTACATGATGTATCACTCTCTATTTATTAAATGAAGAAGATCTCATTCTTGAGTCTTGGTATTCATGTTAGGGGAAAATACTTGTCTAAAAATTTCTTAGCAAGCCTATTCTAGGTATTAATGGATCCAGGAGAGAAAAATTTTAGCCAATATTTTGCTTTATTCCTTAATGTAAACAGGGAATAACCTTAAATAAATGGCATCTTTCAAAACTCCATTAATTATTAGAGTATCACAGGCCCATAATAAGTTGGTGATGTGTGCATTTGAATCCTCATCAAGAAATTCATCAAGATTATTAAACCATTTGAATTATGTTAGGTTAGATCTTAAAATTGTTAGTCTATAATTTTGTCTTAATAATGATAAATTATAACTCAATGAGTGATGGTTTAGCATACTCCCCTATAATATGGTTTCCTCCTTATCTCACTATGGTAACTGATAGCTATATCCTTAAAACTTATAATTAACTTTAGATTCTTAGGCTTCTCTCCCTTATATTTTAAAGGACAACCCTTTTGATCTCTAGATTTGGCTTAAGTAGTAGGTTAGAACTAATTCCGGTAATAAACCAAGATACATAAATCTTAAAATTGTATAAACATCATAAGATCAAGAAATGATGTTCTAAAACAAATAATGCAAAAGAAAAGGAAATTTTGAGTAAATTAATAAAAATAAAGCATTATCAATATCTCAATCCTTGATAATGGTGCAAAAACTTGAGATGCATTTCCAATAAAAAATACTAAAGATCAAATAGACAACTGCACATATCATTCTTATAGAATAGTTTAGTGAATACGAGTGTGGAACTTATAAGGACTACAAGTACTAGTAATAACTTATTTTCATCATCTAATCTAACAAAATGAATGACTAAATTATCTAAACTCTTAAAACGTCCATATAATGGGCCACTATGGTACTTCCCTTTCTGAGTTTTGGTAGACAAAAAAGTAGCTTATCTAAAAGAGAGGAGAATCCTATAACCTAATTCCTAAAGAGCTTTTTGGTTAAAGGGTTTGGGATAAAAGAAGCAATGGTGTTAAGCTCAGCAGGCAAAGTAAAGGAATGACAAGGCTAGAAGATGAAGAAGTTATGATAGAAGGGGAAGTGAAACTTCTGGTGTTAATGCTTCTTAAAGAAATACGAAGGATAAAAGCCAAAAGAGGGAAAGTTTTGTGATTCAAACTAAAGGTCAGATCAGAAGGAGTCATTGAATTTGACATTATGCTAAAGTAGTAAAAATTTTGCATTAATAGGAGAGATTATTTATACAAAAAAATTGTTCCAAAACAGGAGAAAAGTGCAGGAAAGAGAAAACTAAGCTAAGAGCTAAAATATATACTAGTTAAAGCCAAAGGTTAAAGGAGAAAAATGATTTTGCAAAGAGAAATAGAAAGACGAAAGTTTGGGCAGAGTAAAATCGAAAACAATAAAAAAAATTAGAATAAGGACAAAAATTATACAAAAAAAATTAGAGAGAACCAGAACAGTACTAGTTAAGAGAACATGAAAAACAACTAACAAATAAAACTAAGGAGAAAAAATAAAATTGAAATTAGAAAGTTGTTTTAAGTAGAAGAAGCTGAAAGAGAATTTGGAAGAGGTAGGCAATGATTAGAGAGAAGTGGGAGCTTTTTTTCAATAATCAAATCTAAAGGAAGTTATTATGAATAAATTATTAATTAATTTTCTTTTAAAGTTCAACAACTTTTACATATAGTCTGAAAGCAGTTTGTGTTGAATAACACTTCAAAATCTGTGACTGCTTTTTTTTAGGAACAGTTAATAAGTGGGTCGATTAGTACGCTTTGGCTTTTGGTATTTCTTTTGTTATGGTTTGTGAGATAGTGGATGAACGTTTCCACTATTCAAAGACACATTTCCTATTATTTACTTCACTTGTAAGCCTATATATTAGGCCTTGATGTACCTATTTTTTTCAATGCAATGAAAAAGTAAAAGACTTTCTTTCTCATAATACCTATGTTCTTTCTACTTATTTCTATTATTTACTTTATTCCTTAACAATTTTATAGTATTAGAGCAGTTGAGAGAGGAAGAGCATAGGCAGCCTCTTTTCCCTCTCCCATAACCAAGTCAGGTCCATTTAAAAAATGGAGAGATCAAAGATCAATAGAGGGAATTAGTAAAGTAAGAGTGAGAATTGAGGTCAGCCTATAAGTGAGAGAAACAAAATCTCAAGCCACTAGCTTTTCTTTCAACCTAACAAACTAGAGAGAGCTAACTACAATGTCAAACACTAGTCAGGAGAGAGAAAATCTGATTGTGGTAACAAATGACACTACAAAAAAATCACAGTTGTTAATTCCAAATTTTAAAGGGCAGAATTATCATTTCCAGAGTTTGAAAATGCAAACCATGTCTAAGTCTCAAGAACTTTGGGACTTGGTAGAGAAGGGATTTAAAGGTACCAATCCAGAACAACCCAACCAGCAGCTAAAGGACAACCGAAAGAGAGTTTCAAAAGCCTTGTTCCTCATTCAGCAAGCTCTTAATTATAGCATTTTCTCCCAAATCGCAGTAACCAGTACCTCCAAAGAAGCATGGGAAATTCTCAAAGAAGGGTACCTGGGAGATAAGAAAATAATTATGGTAAAATTGCAAACTCTTTGCCATGATTTTGAGTTGTTATTAATACAAAAGAAAGAGTATGTGCTAGATTATCTCTCTAGGGTATCTAGAATTGTCAATTGTATGAAGTCATATGGTGACAATATGAGCAATGAAATTGTTATGGGTAAAATTTTGAGGAGCTTAACTTCAAAATTCAATCATGTTGTTTCCTTTGAGGAGACAAGGACCTAGCTACCTACACATTTGATGAATTGATGGGTTATTTATTAGCATATGAAGATAGGTCGAATAGGTTTAGTGGATAAACCGAAATAAAGGCTTTTCAAGTAAAGGGGAAGTCTCTTCTTAAAGTTAGACAATATAAGAGGCAGAGGGTAAGGTAAAGGAGGTTATCATGGTCGAGGTCGTGTCTGTGGAAGAGGACAAGGTTAATTTGATGGTGAATGTCGCTACTACAAAAGATATGGGTACATGGAGGTGGACTGCTTGATTAAACAAAAAGATGAACAAATGCATGCCAACTTCACTGAGACACTGCAAAAGGAAAGCAGTTTGTGATTGCTCCAACCGTATGTGGCAAGCGGTTATTGTTCAAGGAACTTGATGAGACGTAAGGATCAAAAATTTAACCTGGAGATAACAATCCAGTCAAAGTTAAAGGCAAAGGTACGGTTGCTATCAAAATTGCACACGGTAACATAAAACTTCTCCATGATGTGCAGTATGTTCTATCTCTAGTTCAAAATATTTTAAGTGTTGCATAGTTGTTGATTGAGGTTACTTTGTTATATTTGATAACGATTCCTGTAACATTCATGAAAAGAAATCTGGTAGGTAATTTTTTTATGTTTAAATGACCTCAAATAGAATGTTTCCATTGGATGTGTCACTTGTGGTGAAAGTTATGCCTTGGTTGCTAAAGAAAATGCATAAGCTAAGTTATGACATTTGATGTATGGTCATTTGAATATCAAAGGATTACAATTGTTAGACAATAAAGGCATGGTTGTTGGGTTGCCTAAAATTGATAATATTGGCTTTTGTGAAAGGTGTGTGTATAAAAAAAAAGCAAGTCATCACTTCTTGTAATTAAGGCCTGGAGGGCCTCAACTTGCCTTGAACTCATACATGCTAATTTGTGTGATCCCATGTCAGTTGATTCCTTAAGAGGGAGTCGGTATTTTTTTTGCTTTTTATTGATGACTGTAGTCGTATAAGTGGGGTATATTTATTAAGATTCAAATCTAAAGCTTTTGAAAATTTCAAGAAATTTAGTCCTTGGTAGAGAAGCAAAATGTGTGTCAAATTAAGACACTTTGAACAGGTCAATGTGGTGAGTTTGTTTCAAATGGATTCAATATTTTTCATGAGGAGAGCAGCATACATGGATAACACACAACACCTTATACACTGAACCAAAATGGTGTGCTAGAATGGAAAAATCGTACCATTATTAAGATGGGTATAAGCATGATGAAGGTAAAGAGATATCCAACAATGTTTTTAGACAGAGGTAGTGGGTACAATGGTCTATTTCCTAAATATATCTATCTCGAAGCAGTATACAAATGTACTCCATATGAGGCATGGAAAGGTCATAAGCCCAAGGTAAGCCACTTACGAATTTTCGATTGTATAATATATGGTTTGGTTAAATCTCAATCTAAACTTGATGAAAAATCATTTAAAAAATGTGTTTTTATAGGCTGTAGCACTTAATCTAAGGCATATAAGCGATATAATCCTATGAGGGGCAAGGTGTTTGTTAGTAGGCATGTCAAATTTAATGAAGAACTAATTTGGACATAGGAGAAAAGCAACGAAGTAGCAGCAACAGTACCCCTAAAAGACACTCCTGCAATGACAGAAGCGTACAGAAACTCATTATGGTGGCATTAACTCACCTGCATCTCTAGCTAATAACTCAATTTTTTCACCAAGCAACATTCCTACTTCACACAGTAATAATAGCAATTCATCATCAACAAGCTACTGATGAAACCTTCTCATCTATTGATCACTTTGAAACAATGAAAATTCTTCTATCTCTAGCAGCTAGATTGAAATTGCCCATTTATCAATTTGATGTGAAGCCTGCATTTTTAAATAAGGAGTTAGAAGAGGAAGTTTATGTATGTTAACCTAATGGCTCTATTGTTAACAGGCAAGAACAAAAAGTCTACAAGCTCAAAAAAGTTCTTTATAGGTTAAAACAAACACCACGGGCATGGGGCTAAAGAGTTGACTCATATTTCTTAAAAATGGATTTGTTTCGAGTAAAAATGAGCCCACGTTGTATGTAAAGAAGCATGATAATTAAAGGTGTATGAGTATTGACCCTTATTGATACCACAGAATCTGCAGTAGTTCAATTGTAGATATACCAGAATCTGCAGTAAATTGTAGATATATGTTGATACCACAGAATCTGCAGTAGTTCAACATCTTAGCTATTTAGATTTTTTTATACTAATTATTCTCCTTGATATTAGGGATTTCATGTACAGGGTTGTTACTGCATAATTGTATTTAAACGTTTGTTTAGTGATTGAACAAAATACAATAGAATTCCTTTCATTCTTGTTGTTTACATGGTATCAGAGCTACAAAGCTCCAAAGAGTCAGATCCATTTTTGCTCTCTTTCCTTGACTCTTCTCTTGCAGATAATACATCTCAATGGACCACTCGACCACTCCCGTCCTCAATGCTGATCACACTACTGAAACTACTACTATCGTTCAATTCAACCCAACATCTCAACTGCCCATAAAATTAACTGGGAGTGTCAATTTCTCTACCTGGAAAGCTCAGTTTTCCATGCTTATGCACGGCCATGACCTCTTCGGTCATCTCGACAGCTCTGTACCACCTCCACCACGCACAACTGGTGCCAGCCAAGAACTCAATCTTGCATTTAACATTTGGTTTCGTCAGGACTAGCTTATTCAAAATGCTTTAATGGCATCCGTCGACCTCAACATAGCTTCCACAGTTGCCACCGCAACCTCAGCTCATCAGGCTTGGGAGTCTCTCCACACAGCCTTTGTAAACAAGTCCAAAACCAGGGTGTTTAGCCTGCACGACCAGCTTGCTTGATTCACTAAAGGTTCTCAACCTATGGCAGACTATTTACATCGAGTTCGCTCCTTTGCAG
>JANZLX010017897.1:0-10535 GCA_025531955.1 Erythroxylum orinocense | reverse complement strand
TTCTCAATTTTCAACTTCCATTTCAAATCAACTCATTCTCTTAAACTTTCATAACCCATACAAATTGACTCAAATATCTAAGTTCTCAAAACTAGACAATTCTTTTATCATAAATTTTTCTTAAATTCATTAAATTTTCTTAAATTCATAAATTTTCTCATAAATTTCTTTCTCATTTAAATTCATTTTAATATTTCTAATTTTCACCAAACGTTTGGGGTCCAACACTCAAACTTAATTAGTCATCTATAATATCCCTAAGTCATCTCAAATTTATCTAGACAATTTTGACACTTGCCAAAATATCTTGATGGCCAAAATCATCAAGATAAATAAGTTAACCTACAAGACACTAAAATGACTGATTTGATGTTCGCAAAATTTTTGAAACCCTAATTTCAAGCACATGCACTTAGCATGCTACTAGCATCAAAATAATACATTTCTTATATCATAAAAACTTTATTAAGGTCTTATAACCAAAACACATATATCATAAGTCATTAACCAAGTCAACTCCATCAGCTTTCAAAAAGTTGACCAATGTGGACTTTTGACTTGTTTTATTAGTTGAACCAAATTCAATTAATTCTGGAAAAATTCCAGGGTCTTATACACATTCTAAATGTGTCTAATAAAAAATTCTAGAGATTGATTCCTATGAATTATTTGTTAAGTTGGTGGAATTACCCATCACATCACATGTTCATGAAACTTGTCATATTATTTCTAACACTAGTCATACTCTACATCATGCTTGCATAAGATAATAACTTTAACAACAAGTGTCATGCATCTCATACACGTGCAAACATCTTATCTTGCATTTCCATGTAGAAAGTTCATAAAAACAATTTTTATAAAATTTAATATGGAATTTACAACCATGTATGTTCATTAGATTTCCAGAATTTCCTAGAACTTCATACATACATTAGGCTGAAACTAAATTCGTAATAAAATATCAAATGACATTCAATTGTATTTTACCTTAACAAAAACATGATATAACACCTTACAAACATTTATGTGAAAGAAAATCATTAAATTGTTTTACATAATTATTACAAAATTTTCAAAATTAGCACATGTATTCAGTTTTCCAGAAATTCCCATAAACCAACATATGAACAGATTGGATATTAATTCGAAATAAAATGGAAAATGACATTCAATTGCACTTTCCTTTGATAGAACACCTTATAAACATTTCTGTGAAAGAAAACTAAAAAAAAAAAATTTCTACAATTTATACGAAATTTTCCAAATCAACATGCATGTCAGTCATAACCTAGCAAACACTTTGCACAAGTTCAATACATCATCTAATACATGCATGAACCTGCACTTATTCCACTATTGGGGGAGACATGGATTCATGCATCATATGCTTGATAAAGTAGCGGAAGTGTCAGAATCTAAAATTTGACCCCATGACATCCCAAAAAGCCAGAATCTTAAATGCATGCATAAATAGATTATATGAATATGGTATATCAGTGCATGCACCTCTTAATTCTCCTCCTTTCTTGATTCTTCTCCTTGTTTGGGTTGTTGTAAACACCAAAACCTTCCTTGATCACTAAAGAACAATGAAAGATGAAGAAGAAATAATGTGTAAGGGTGGTTAGAGTACCAAACTAGATGAGTTCAAGTAGATGCTCTAATGGAGATAAAGATCAAGACTATGTTGCATGCACTTTGATTGATGCAACAGTTGCATAAATTGCATGAATAGGACTTAAGACACTTCTCTCTAACTTTATAACTCTTCTAGACTCCTTATTCTCTCACTTGAGTGTGTTTGTGACTAGTTAGCTCTCATATACATAAATGAAGAACTCACTTATGTATCATTTGTCGTTCCTTTGGTCACGATTGTGGCCTACTTATTTGACAACCTTGCCTTCAGTCACGATCGTGGCTTATGAGTCACGATCGTGGCCTACTTAAAAACCTCTATATACACTTTGTTTTTCATCCAATATTTTCTGCGTGTGACCCTTAGGTTCCTGGTTATTTTGGGCACTTGAATTAACTCTTAATTAAAGCAAATCATGAAGGGTTTCTTGATGCCAATTTACTCGAATATAAGTGGGTTAAAACATGAACTCTTTGATAGTTAATTATCTGACTTACAAACCTTTCCATAGACAATTTCCATGCAATTCGTCCTTTCACCATACTATACCCTACTTGGTTTCTAGTCTAAGTGAAATTAGCTCTTGTCCTGAGAATCTCATTACTTTATGTGTCATTAAAGACTCTCTTCATGACATATAACTACTCTGGTCAGAGAATCCTAAGTAATGACCCCGACAAGAGGTCATGGGTATCATCTCCTTCTATTAGGAGTGGTGAATCCTTTATTAGCTACCCAATTACCTTCAAATACCAATAGTTGTACCTAATCACCACCCTATAAGCGACCTCATCTTGAGACAACAAGAAATGATGTCAAAACACAGGATCAATATGCAATATATCCACGAGTGCCTCAAGTTTAAGGATATTTGCACTACTGTTATAATGAGATTAATCGTCGACATTTGATAAATCATCCATATGATAATCACATAGCGGGTCATCCGCTGTACTTACTACTTTGAGTAAGAATCCACATGTTAACTCTAAACATATCATGTTTACAGTTTGTGAGATCTAATGCTTGATCAAATCAAAGAGTATAACATGTGCTAGTCTATCCAGATTAATAATGTCTGGTCTTATTAATCCTATAACTAGGGATTATTTAGATACTAACAGAATTGCACATGATAGGAATCATATTATCATGATTTCCTTCATGTTATGTTTTGTATCATAGACTTCATTAACTTGATTTAAGATCGACATCAATTCGTATATAAACGAACATCAAAATAATGAAAAATTGCCATTCGCTTTACTAATCAAAATAAAGTTTGTACAAAAGTGCTAAAGGTGATTGCTTTTAGAGCACTACTCTAACAAATATGATATAATCATTTATTCAATGTACTTTTATTGATTAATTTTTTGCGATTCAATTATATGTTATAGTCTTAAATTAATATATTCGGAATATTAGTCCATTATTTGATTTCATATGATTGAGATTGAGAAATCCTTTTGTGTGAATAGATCTACCATAATTGGAAGGAGTTGTATGCAAACTTAGAGATAGGTCGACATAAATTCTCTAAATTAGGGTCAAACCTAATAGTGAAATTCACAATTCAATAATGCAATCTTAGGGGTTTAACTAGAAAGAGATTTTAGTTAATCAACGGAGGTTTAGTCGTTAATAGTCCTGAGATAGATATTAACATAAGATAGGAATTTTCACAGTGCAATAATCAATAATTTAATTGTAAGATAAAGGGTTAGTGTTTAAGATATCTTAGGGAGATTCATCACCTAGGTACTACATATTTGATAATGACTTTTTTGTAGTATTTTCTTTATCTGAGTTTATAATTGTGTTGGCTTTAGTTTGCTTTGTTTTCTTTAATTTTAAAGCAAATTCACAATCTAATTTGGTGGTTAGATAATAAGAAAAGCGTTAATACTAGTACTTACAGTCCTCATAAGATCGACTTGTACTTGTCAATGCTAGCTACTGCTGTGCCGTGCACTTACGGTTAAAACTTATAATTCTTTATAGGTAAAATAATTTTTAATAAGTTGACTTCCTTTACAAGTAGAGGCTTTTTTTAGATGGACACTGTCAGTAAATTTGTTATTGCCCCAACCAAGCACCGCCATTGTTTTATTCTACTCTAATAAGGAAAATAGAGGCTTTTTAGAAATAAAAGGAGGACCCCCAAGATTTGATGAACTATCACATTAGTCCCTCAATATTAAAAACTATCAAATACCACCCTTGTATTTTAGTTAATATATCATTTGTCTCCGCTACTGTCAAGTTTCCGTAAAAACCCTATTTATACATACAAAAACGATTTCAAATTGATGTTTGGGGGTCTAAAGAATTTTACCCGATTAAAGGTAAATTTGTTAGACCTCCTGTGTTTTGGCATATTATCAATGTACCTCTTATGTTTTAAAAATTATCTATAAACCCCTATAGTTTTCAAAAATGACATTGTTTTTATAGGTATAAATAGAGTTCTTAATGATAACTTGATGGCAAGGGGGACGAAAGATATATTAACTAAAACATAAGGGTGGTATTTGATAGTTTTAAAAATGAGGAACTAATTTGATAGTTTGTTAAACCCCAAGGGTCTAAAAAAATTAACCCTAATACATATGTTTATCACTAAAGTATAGGACACTATCATTTTCTAGCATTAAAGTGTTTATTCTCCTAGTGTACCTATGATACTTTACCTGTCAGTCCATCATATAATCCCTATGATTAAATCTATGGTGGCTAATCATAAATCAAATAATTAAGACAAAAGAAAATGAATTTATTTAATAAATAATCAAATAATATAGAAATAATTAAATCAATCTTCACAAGCTATATGCCTAACCTAAACTAAGTTTTTAAACTACTAAACATAATAAAAACAAAACTTTAATAAAGAACAATGAAATTGAGAGAAGTTATCACTAGCTTCTCGAACCTTATTCCAAATCTTTCTCCTTGATGTAAAATAAGAAGTTCAAGGTAAAATCTCCCAAAAATTTATAAAGAATTCTTCTTCTTAAAATTGGCAAGGTTGCCTATATATATCTAAGAGAATTCTAACAGAAATCTAAGTCAGATTGAAGTCTCCTAAATTGAGTATAATACAAGTCCATATAGCTAGGATTACAAAAATAGAATTATAAATGCCTTAAACTTAAAAAAAATCCCACAATCGTATAAATCAAGTTCATGAATTGGATTTTATTATAGATCTAAGATCGATGCTGATCTTGTTTTGCTTCTTTTACTCTTTGCTAGTATGTTATGTATCTGGCATCTAACATGCTTCATAACTTGTATTGATTTTGCACTATTTCTCTGTCTAAAATAAATATAAGTTTGAGACTAATTTGGTAATGTACTTTCACTTGTAAGATTTTTTTGGAGTGGCAAGCTTTACTATTTATAGCCCTTAATGTTCTGCAAGTGCATAGGTCATATGCATAGTAGTTGAGGTGTCAATCCCAAGAGGAATTAGTAGTGAACTAATTGAATTATAACTTTGTCTAAGGTTGTAAAAACATGATTTAACTGAAAATAAAGATAAACAAAAAATTAAACAATCAAAGTAGGGGTTGAATGAAAATAAAATTCTAAAATTAACACAAGAAAATCAAAATGGAGCACAACCACTCATCAATTGAGATATCACAACAAGACAAGATCAAAGAATTATGAGAAGGGGGATTTATCCTATCATCAAATGCTATCATGATTACTTTTGAGTTAATTTAGTATTAGTCCTAGACTTTCGAAGGGTGGATTACTCTCTCTCGAATTATAATCATTAAACCCTAAATCATAAACCCTAATTGAATTATGGAACATGCAATCTCTTAATTAACAAAAAACCCACACATCTAATTAGATCTTAAGCCCTCTAATAGACTATCAGGTCCTTACACAAGATCTCTCCTGAAGCATGCAAATACGACAAATACTCACAATACCCAATGTATTAACATCAAAAGAAATCACATTAACATTGATTCAAGAGCAAATCCTTAAAGGAGTTTAGAACATCACTAACAACATGTTCAACATTCTCAAACCCAAGTCATAAATCAAGATGAAGTAAATAAATAAGATGAAGAAAGAACTTGAAATGGCTGGGTTAGAGTGGTTGGATAATGGCTGTAGATGCTCCTCTCCACTTCTCTCCTTCTTCTCTCTTCCTTATGTTCTCTCTCAAAGTGGCAAATGGAGGCATAAAAAATTAGAGTCTCTGCCCTCTTTGTAGTCTTTTCTATTTAGGATAAAATCTAGGTTTTACTCGGGCCTAAAAAGTCTAAAGTAACCTTGCAAAGTTGAGTTTTTGAAGCCAATCCGTGTCTGCTATCGCACATGCCACGACCGTGGCCTGTCTATTTTGGTTCTGCATGATCGGGGGCCTGGAGGGCTTCCTCCAAATCTTCTCTGTTGTTCGATATCTAATCTCAGATACTTAAAATATATCAAAGCACCTTAAATACACAAAATTTAAGCTCAATATCATGCTCAAACCCATAAAACACTCAAAACACAAATATCTAACAATATAACACAATCCTAACCTAAACATGCACTAATCATTCAATTTAACAATTAAACATATACTAAATTACCCACTAAAGTATTATGCAACGTACAACTATTAGATCTTCATAAAAGACAATCACTTATTATACTTTTAAGTCTAGTGCCTGTTATGACATTCTTCTCAAATTTGTCTACTTTTTAGGCTCCTTGAGCTAGAATTAGCACCTAAAGTCTTCTAAAAAATAGTTTCCTATCTTCTTATGTTCTAAATGGCTCCAAAACCTCATCAATGTACCAAATACCAAGTAAATTAACCTTAAATAACATATAAAATATTAACCTATCAATAAGAGAGTTCTTTGAATGGCTAGAATAATAAAAGAAGTTCTTAGAATAACTTGTTAAGTCAAAATGACTTTACGATTAATAATTTTGATGAAGACCAAATAATACTAAGAGAAGAAAGTAAGACGAAGCGCGGAGAAACTAAGACGAAGTGCGGAGACAGAAAATAAGATGAAGCGCGAAGACAGCAAAATAAGACGAAGTAGAGAAACTAAGGCGAAACGCAGAAATAGAAAATAAGACGAAGCGCGAAGACAACGAAAATAAGACGAAGCAAAGAAACTAAGACGAAGTACGAAGACAAAAAATAAGACGAAGCGCGGAGACAGCGAAAATAAGACAAAGCAGAGAAACTAAGATGAAGCAAAGCGGAAAGTAAGGCGCAAGAAACTAAGACGAAGCGAAGCCGAAAATGAGAAGAAAGAGAGTAAGATGAAGCAGAAGCAAAACTAAGACGAAGTTCCAATACCACATCAGATGGATAATCAGTTTGAGTTAGTTACAGATTTAACTAAATAACTATTTCTTCAAAGATCAAGAAACAAGAAGAAAGAAGCGGTTATCAAGAAGCAGTTAAAGATGAAGGCTACAAATACGAGTGGAGTCAAAGACTAAAGAAGTTAGTGATTTTAAAAATTTAGCAAATTCAAAGAGATTTTGAAACACTATATTCATTGTGCTAAACTCTAGAGCTATTATTGTTGTAACAAAGCCCAAAACATTTTTCAGTAGAAAGAAGAAAAGCTGATAGCCTGAAGAGGCTAAATGAGAAAAGAATACTTGCTGTAAGAGACCTGGAGAGGCTTGGTGAAAAGAATACTTGCATTTTTGAGATGTATAGTGAAATTTCAGAAAGGATTTTGAGGACTGGAGGTAGCCCATGGTTTGGGGTGAACTGGTATAAATCTACTGTGTCAACTCTTAACTTTTATTCTTATTGTTTTATACAAGTACTTAGAAGCGAATTGCAATACTTTGTGATATTGTTATTCAATAGTTATGAAAAAGCAAGTTTTTAAAAGAAATTTTGAAAAGGGGATTGTATTCAAGAAAAAGGATACACAATTCAACCCCCCTTCTTGTGCGTTTTGTATATTGAATATAACGTCTATACTAACGTGTGATTTACTTCAATTAGTATCAGAGCTCGGTGTCCAAGAACCACCGTCACAAAGTGTGGATAAAGATCCATGGTAGAATCACACATATATATAGCTGAAGGCGCCTCCATCACTAGACCTCCTGCATTCAATGGAGAAGATTACCATTATTGGAAAGTCAGGATGAGGCTCTTCATTGAATCTACTCATATCGATCTTTATGAGATAATAGAAAATGGATCGTATACACTAATAGATGAAGAAGGAAATGCTATTCCACGAATCAGATGGTCTGCAGATCAAAAAGCATGTTTCCAACTGAATTCAAAGGACAAGTTCTTTTTAAACTGTGCCCTAAGCAGAAGTGAGTACGATAAAGTTCACAGATGTGACACTGCGAAGGAGATGTGGGATATGCTATCCATCACACATGAAGGCACTAATCAAGTAAAGGAATCCAAGATAAGCATTCTTGTACACTAGTATAAGCTGTTTAAGATGAAGGACGAAGAGTCTATCGATTAGATGTTTAGAGATTTCAAACTATCAATAATGGTCTTAAAGCTTTTGGTAGAACTTATGACAATCAAGATCACGCTCAAAAGATCCTCAGAAGCCTACTAAAGAGATAGAGACCAAAAGTCACTGCAGTACAAGAAGCCAAGAACTTGAGCGTGTTGAAGCTTGACGAATTGTTTGGATCCGTGAAGATACATGAAGTGGAACTCGATGCAGAAGATAAACCCAGATGGGATAAATCCATAGCATTAAAGGCTGGACAGAAGAATCATAAGAATCAGAGGAAGAGGAGTTCATCGTTGAAAGCACTGAAGATCGAGGAAGTCAAGAATGATGACTCCAATGAATCAGATTAAGATTCGAGCAAAGAAGATGATGAACTGTCCTTTATCTCGAGGAAATCAAACATATGTGGAAGAAAAAGGCAAAAGGAAACAAAGAGTTCCCCTACAAGAAGAATAGCAAAGATGAAGGAAAGAATGAGAAAACATCTGTCATATGCTATGAATGGAATAAACTGGGACACTACAAGTCCGAATGTCTATTGTTGAAAAGAAAGCCAAAGAAGAGTAGAGAAGGCAAGAAAAGCATGATGGCAACCTGGGAAGATCTGGATTCGTCCGAATCAGATACTAGCTCAGAGGTATTGGTACAAGCAAACATTTGCCTGTAGCCGAAGGAGAAAGTGATGAGGAGGTAACCTTAAAATTTAGTGAATTACAAGATGCATACTCAAAATTATTAGAAGATTCTCATGCAATTCTGAAGCAGTATAAATTGCTAAAAAAAAGTATGTAGAAAACTTGAAAAACATGCAAGTGTTAGAAAAGAAGAACGTCTGCTTAAAGAAACAAGTAGACGAGATGAAAAAAAGGTAGTCGTAGATAGATCTGAGGAGATCAATCAGTTGAAACAAAGAATAAACAGTCTTTCAGCTGATCTATCGACATTCATGGAGAGTACTAGAAAAATGAATGATATACTAAGGAAATACAGACACCCTAATGATAAAATTGGATCTAGTATAAAAAGAATCTCTCCTTATAGGAAGAAATTTCATCAGTTGCATCATCATTATACTATGAATTATGTTAGAACTAACCCTAAAGGACCCAAGAAAATCTGGGTACCTAAAAGACAAATAATATGTCCTGCAGATATCCTTCCTTGGAAGAAGCAGCTAGCACCATTGGTACTTGGATAGTGGATGCTCGCGACACGTGACGGGAAGAAGGTTTATATTCCTAGATTTTTAGTATAAGAAGGGAGGATCGGTAACTTTTGGAGACAACCAGCAGGGTAAAATAATTCGAATCGGTAAAGATTTCTTTGCATGTATTGATAATGTGTTGCTAGTTGATGGTTTAAAACACAATTTGATTAGTGTCAATCAATTATGTGATTTTGGTTTTGAAGTGTCTTTCAATCAAAATTCTTGTGAAGTTAAAAACAAGGATGGGTCCATATTCTTTTCTGCCAAAAGCTGAAATAATCTTTACAAAATTAATTTAGAAGATTTACAAAGTCAAAATATTTCTTGTTTTATATCAATTGATGAAGAAAAACTGATTTGACATAAAAAGCTAGGTCATGTTAGCTTTAAACATATTTCCAAGTTGATTAAACATAATTTGGTAAGAGGATTACCAAAAATAAGTTTTAATAAGGTTTTCTTTTGTGAAAGTTGTCATAAAGGAAAATAGGTTAAAACAACGCTTTCTTCTAAAAATATTGTAACTTCCTCTAGACCTTTAGAGTTGTTACATATGGATTTATTTGGTCCAATTAGGACGATGAGTCTTGGCGGAAAGAAGTATGGTCTTGTTGTTGTTGATGATTTCATTAGGTTTTGTTGGATACTATTTTTATCACATAAGGACGAGTCTTTTAAGTGTTTTAAAGTGCTTTCCAAAGAGTTACAAAATGAAAAATGTTTTTCAATTGCTAGTATAAAGAGTGATCATGGTGGTGAGTTAGCGAATGAGAAATTCAGAATTTTCTAAGAGGAGAATGGAATTTTCCATAATTTCTCTGCTCCTAGAACTCCATAACAAAATGGAGTTATAGAAAGGAAGAATAGTATAATTCAGGAAATGGCAAGGACTATGCTATGTGAAATGAATCTTCCTAAGTATTTCTGGGCAGAAGCTGTGAATACAGTTTGTTATGTTCAAAATAGAATACTTCTTCGGCCTTTGTTGAAGAAAACTTCATATGAGTTATGGAATGGAAGGAATCCTAATATATCCTACTTCCATCCATTTGGTTGCAAGTGTTCTATATTGAATACAAAGGAAATTCTAGACAAATTTGATTCTAAGACTTATTCGGGAATTTTTCTAGGCTATTCATTATCTTCGAAAGCTTATAGGGTTTACAATCTTACTTCTAAGACTGTTGAGGAGACTATT